>SRQA01000829.1:0-15896 GCA_018360365.1 Claviceps citrina | reverse complement strand
AGTATATTGCCTACTAGTGTGTGCTAGCCTTAGGGATTTTGTAGAGAGGCTTAATAATTACTATAATTATGCTAGGAGGATGCTAATCTCTAACTTCTTTAGGTAATTAGCATAGGATCTTGTGGTTAAGGCTTATAACAAATTAAGCGTAGGCTTATGTAATATCTCTTAGCTTAATAAAGATATCCCTCTTTGTAAGTAAAGGAGCTAAAGTTATAATTAACTATTAACTTACTTGTTAAATTATAGGAGCCTAGGTTAAGATTATTTACTTACTAGCATTATTATAAGCTTACACTATAAGTTATGATTTTTTGTATAGTACTAGGGTGCCTTTGCCTTTAATTTTATCCACAAAATAGCTATTAAAAATGTGTTATATACTATGTTTTTTAGTGTTATAAATCTTAAGTTAGAAGACTTCTTACTAGAGCAAAGCGTTAAGTTCCTTCTGCTAGGATACCTTAAAAGGTGCTCCTATAGTCTTTATAATACCTTACTAGCAGAGTTAATAAGCAAGGGCAAGATCTTCTTTTTCTTTTGTAGTAAGAAATGCTTTAGTAAGCAGAGTGCCTTAAAGTATTAATTTCTTAAAGTCTTAGTTAATTAGAGGGGTCTTTTATAGTCTACCTTTACCTTGCTTAATAGGCTGCCTTTTAATAGTACTTTTATTAGGAAGGTTAAAGGTAACTCTTTTTGTTAGTTTACGTAGTTAGTTATTATAATTCTCTTTATCCTTATTAGTAGGTAAAGGAGGAAGGGTCTCTTTATTAGCTATAATCTCTAGATTACCTAAATTATATAGGAATAGCTTTATAATAATAAATCTAAATTTTATTAGTTCTAAAGGCATTTCTACTATACAAGTTATGCCTTCTATAGCTAAGAGTTTATAAAGACCTTACTAACTACCTTTCTTACGCTAAACCTATACCTTAGATTATAGCGGGATTTAGTAGGTTAGGAGAGTGTTAGGCCTATTATAGCAAGCAAGGGTATTACTAATCTAGTGCTTTACAAGCAATTTGCGGGCTTTAAAGGTAGCTTTGCGAATTACTTTAGCGTGTTAAATAACAAAAAACGCTAGTAGTAAATCCTATAATAGTTATAGATATGCCCTAAATATAAGAAGTGTTAGAATAAGGCTATTTAGGCTAGCAGAGTTATTAATAGCTTTTATAGCTATTTAAAGAAGGTGGTCTTATTATATATGGTCTCTAAGTTTGCTTTTAATAATGCTATATGCATATTAGAGGGGAGCGTAATATCTTTTAACCTTTCTAACGCTATTATAAGCTTTTACAAGGACCTTATTAACTTTAATTACTAACCCTTAGGCATATTAACAGAATTCTACTAACGCAAAGTTCTTCCTAGCATTGTAAACAATCTATTTAGGCGGTCTAAGATAACTATTAATCTAACAAGCTCTAATAGTGTCCTAAACGTCTCTAGTAGTCTATTTCCTAGGTTTAAGAAAACAGGCAGCTTAGAAAGCTATAGCGGAATCTATAATATAAAGGACTAGCTTGCTATTAATTTAGAGGATATTAATAATAATCTTATAATTAAACTTATAATTATCTTTTAAAGTAAACTTAAATTAGCTAAGGCTCTTGCTATAAAGTTAATACTACTTGTAGAAACTAGTAATTTTTTGTAGGATCTTTAGGTTAAATTCCTTACTAGCTTTATAGAGAACCTTTTGCAGTCTTCTAATTAAAGGGTAACTAAAATGTTAATAAAGCTAATAAAGTTGCGTTTCTATAAGAAAGAAAGTAACTACTATAGTTAGCTTAAGATCCTACTATAAATAACCCTATTATTAGGTTATAGGGATCTCTTTTATGCCTTAAATTAGCAGGTTTTATAGGTTATTAAGCTTTATATTTATGCAGTTTATATTAGTAATTAAGAATAAGAAGGGTATTACTATTAGTAGCACGTGGAATTTAATCTCTCTAAGTACTATAGGAACCTTTAAAGAACCTAGTAATAATGCTTTTCTAGCGCTAAAGGCAATATTATATTAACTCACGAATTAGTTAATTTGTAGTAAGGGAAATAAGCGTAAAAGGGCTTAGGCTTAAGTAATACTAACTATAGAGACTCCTGTAGCGCTAGTATTAGGAAGGATGCCTCTAAAGGTCTCTTCTAAATAGCGTGCTTTAGCAAGGAAAACGTTATTAAACTAAGGCTCTTTATAGGGATTGCTATAGTAAAGGGCGTGTTTAAATAACTAGTCTTAAAGTATCTTAAGCACCTTACTACTATTAGGGATCTTTATTAAGAGTATTAACCTTTATAATACTATAATAAGGAATTATAAAGGACCCGCAGGAGGATTAGAGTAGTTATTCTTTTTAGTCTTATTTAATAAAGCTATTATTACCTTAGTCTTAAGGATTAATTACTTAAGGTTATTAGGATTACTACTATTATTATTCTTGCCCTTAATATAAGCAAGGAATTACTACTACTTTTACTCTATTAGCCTGCCGCAATAGAATTTAGATTAATTCTAATGCCTTTATAACGCCTTATGTTCTTTAGCAAAGTGCTTTGTAGACTAGCACCCTTACTTCTTATAAATAAAGCAGCGGCCCTTATAATAAATAAAAAGCCTGCATTATTACTATTAGAAGTTATAGTTCTTCCTGTAGTAATAATTAGTATAAAACACAGCATTAGAGTTAACTTTAGCCTCTTTTTAATAAAACGCACCGCGCTTAGTAGCGTTTCTTTTAGCTTGCTTTACTCTAATACTTTTCTAGAGCTTTAACATTAGGTCCTTGTATATAAAGGGGCTATTATAGGCTATAAGGCTATATTTAGGGATATTATTAATAGCAGCAAGAAGCGTGTTTTATATATTAATCTTATTATTCACATAGCCTCTAGTCCTATAATAAAGAGAGATAATCTTATTAAAGAGAAGGTTAAGAGCCTTAAGCATGCTTTTTTTAGGGTTTTCTCTTATTACCTTACGTAGTGTAATTATATAGAGGTTATTATAATAAAGCTAAGTAGTATTAATAGTTTTAAAGCAGTCTTTAACAAATTTAACTATTTAGGTAAAAGTTATACCTTTGCTAAGGAGAAAGTCCTTATAATATATTAAAGCTTTTCCTTTAAGTATTATAGGAAATGCCTTATAGAAAAGGGACTCTAGGAGGTTAATTTACTTATAAAAGGCTTAGAAAGTCTTTAGCTTATTATTAAAGAAGTTATATATCTCTTTACTATACTTTTCCTTATTAAAGTAAATCTTATAAAAGTCTATAATCTTTTATAATACTATTACTAGATCTAATTCCGTTAGGGAGTAAGGTAGAGGATAAAAACGCTTATAAGATCTCTAATAATTAAGGTTATTATTAGGTGCAGTAGTATATTACTACTATCCTTATTAAGGAACGTTTCCCTTAGGCCTTTATTATAGTAGTAAATCCTATATTTAAGCTACTTTAATACCTAGGTCTAGAACTAACCCTTAGGGCTATTATTAAGTAAGCTTATAAGATCTTCTATTAAAGTTAGGAAGGCCTAGGGGAGCTAACTAGATAGTTAGTGCTAAATTTAGGGCCTGCCTTAGGTCTTAAAAGTTCCTATAGGTCCTCCTATTAAAGTTAGGAAGGCCTAGGGAAGCTAATTATTATATTAGCTCTTGCCTTAAGCCTTAGGGAGGCCTATAAGGTGCCGCTCCTATAGCGTGTAAATATCTTTGCTAATCTACTATATTAACTATAGCAAGAGGTTAGTCTAGTTTATAAAAGCTTCTAGTAGGGCTAGGAGGAGTAAGGGAAATATTGCTTAGTCCTTACTAAGGGTTAAGTTAACTTCCTTAGTAGTAGTAATTTTCTAGATTCTATAAAAGCTTATAGTTAGCCGCAGGGTTATAACTTATTATAGGATTTAATACTACTAGCTAGTGTTATAGGGATTTAGGGAGCTTAATTTTATAAGGTATTTAGGGGGGTCCCCTATAACCCTACTAATTCCTAAGTTATGCTATAGGGAAGGTGGTTAAAGCAAACGGAGAAAAAGGGGAATTCCTTATAAAGTAAAGATATAGATAATTCTTTAGTGCTACTCTTTATTATATTTAGGAAGGTAATTCCTAAAGCTATTAATATAAGGTGCTATAGTAAGAGTAAGGATAGTTACTATGCCTGCTTGCTAGAGAATATAATCTTAATTATAAGGAATATAATAACTCTCTGTTAGGATCCCTTAGTCTAGTCTTAGCTTATATTACTATTACAAGCTTGCTAGCAATAAATAATTAGTCTAATAGGAAGTAAATATTGCGTTTTTATAGGAAGTTACGAAAAATGCAAATAACTTTAGTATTCCTATGTTTAAAGGCTTCTTTAATTTAGTTTATAAATTAGTCTCTAAGCTTCTGCTAAAGGAGCTTACTAAAGAGGTCTTTAGTCTTAGCTTTTATAATAAAGAAAGCGATTTAGCTACATATTTTAGCACTTATAGCCTTACTAAAATTAAAATCTAATAGGTTAAGCTTATGCTAGTTTGCTATAATTACTCTTCTATATGTTAATAGGATCTAAGGGAGCTTTAGGATCTTATTATTAAGATTAATAAATTAGGGGCTTTGTTTACCTATAGATATATGTTATATTTAGTAGTAAAAAGAATAGAAATCTAATAGAAAAATAGTAAAGCAGGTAGTAAGGCAGGTAAAAGGGTGGAAATTTATAGTAGTTATTAGTCTAGACTAATAGATTTAATTAAATTAAGGGCTTAATAAATCTTATAATAAACAAGAGATTTAATAATTTCTCTAATAAGCGTTTAAGGCTAGAAAGAGAAAAGATTATACTTATTAAAGCAAGTAGTATAGTACTGTGGCAAGCTTCCTTTCTTAGCACAAAATAGCTTTATAAATAAACCCTAAAGAGCTTCCCTAAAGGGGATAGATTAAATCTATTTATAATTATAAAATCGTCTCTTCTATATTACTTCCTTCGTTTGGTAGGATTAACTCCACTAATTTCGTAAAAAATTAGCTACTATAAGCGGAAACTAGCGTTCTATAGGATACGTGAATCTAGCTAATCTGTGGTATAATTACTACTAATTAGTGTTAATTTGTATATAGGCAAATTAATAACAAAGGTACAAGAAATAACAAGCAATGCGCGCGCAAAAGGAAGTACTAGGATTCTAGTTAATGTTGTTAATATTACTATCTAGCTAGCTAAGTAGGAGGCCTTTTAGTGGTTTTCGCGATGCGCAAAGTTATGGGTCACGTGACCGGCGCACTAGCCACCCATCCGAGGCGAGCTCGGATGCGGCCAATCAGGGTGCGCCGGGTCCACATTAACCCGACCCGTTGCGTTAATATCAACAAAATTAATAGTAAAAGTAATAGGTAGTAATGTAAGGATTATCTTATAAATTTGCGCTTAATATATTAATCCTTTAATAAGAATCTGCCTTTATTTATTTAGTGTATAAAGGGAGATGCTTATAAAGACTTACCTAGTACAAATCTATAGTAAAGAGTGTTAAAAAGAGTGCTAGATATCCTAAAGCATATACTTAAGCCTCTAGCTAATATTTTTTGCCTCCCTAAAAAGCATAAGTTCCGCGTAAACTGCCTAAGAATTAGATAATTAAGTTAAGTAAGGTAATAGATTTAGGAGTGTTTTTATTAAAAGCAGCACAAATAGTATTAATATTAACTAGTTCCTAATAACTAGGCTTCTTAATAAAAAAGGAGCTTTAAGAATTAACTTACTAACATATTAGGGTATTAAAAATAATATATTAAAATCGCGGATACTATGCAAAATATCTATTATACTATTTTATTATATGCTTAAGATACTTACTATATTTAATAGAGCGAATCCGCGGAGTAATAAAATCTGCCTTACTATAGGGATATAGCATAGGAAATGCTAGTAATAGTAGAGGCTATAATTAATTAAATTTGTTTAATAATGTAGAGCAAATCTTAGGTATCTTAATATATAGCTATATTAGAATCTGCTCTAGTAACTACTACCCTTAAAGTTAATAACAAAGACATTTTATATCTAACTAAGCTATAATAAAGGCTAGAATAGCTGCTTAATTAAATATATAGAGGTTATTATTAGCACTTATATTAGGTTCCTTAGTATTAACTAGCTTATTAAAATTAATATTATTAATATCTTAAGTGGCTAGCTAGTTTATAATATTACTATCTTTAGGCATCTAGTTAATATAATATAAATTAATAATAATATTATAATAGAAAGGATAGTTAATCTGTAAAAACTCTAACTAAATTTAGATATATTACTTCCGCACGCGAAACTAGTTTCTAAACTGCTAAACTATATAAGGCTAATCTATTATATTATAAGGACAAAGAATAATAATATCTAAGTCCTAGGGTAAAAGAGAGAGCTATAAGTAAACTATACTAATATCTTAAAGGAAGTTAATTACATAGCTATAGTATTAGTACTATTACCTACAATACTAGAAGACTTAAATGTAAACGTAGACTTAGGTAATTAGCATCTCTTCCACCTGTAATAATTATAGAAGATAATCTAGAACTATACTAAAATTAAGGTTATTTTCCTGTAAGAAGAAAACTAGCTTTTTAGGGCCCCTATTACTATCTTATTAATAGTAGCTACAGTAAATCTTATAACAAACATCTAGATTAAACTACTTCTTCTTATATTATAAGCAATATTCTATTGCGTAGCCCTCTAACTTTAAGGTCTAAGTAGTTAGATAATAGATATTTACATTATTAATTATAACTACAGAAAGGTTATTATAAAATTTAGGGTTAGTAATAAATGTATAACCTTATGCTAGTAGTGCTACTAGTAGCTTAGTAGTAACTGCTTATTAAGAATTCTATAAATTAGATTATAATAAGAATATAAATAAATCATAATTTATACTACTACTAAAGAATAATAATCTTAGCGTAAATCTAATTAACTCTTAATATATATAACTATAATAATTAGGGAGCTTATTGCTATTAGCAGTAAGGAATTTATATCTTAGTTAAATATTATAGCACTTAAGGCAGACTTACTATTTATTTTGCTTATTATTATTATTAGCAAAACTAGCATACTAAATGCAAAGACTGTTTAGATAATAATAAGGAAGGGCATAAGTAATTCTATACGTATTATAAATAAAGAAGCTAATATTAGCATTACTTTAGTAAAGGCCTTTATTATTATTAGGAGAATTAGCTTTATTTATACTAGTACCCTAACTTAATAAAAGGACCTAAGACTAGCTTAAAGCTATAAGAGCAGATACTAGAGGAGTTAATAATAGTTTCTCTCTAGCATAATAATATATATAATATTCTTATTAAATTATATCCTACTACTAATATGCCTATGCCTAGGCTAGAGTATTATCTAGACAAACGCCTTTGCAGAAGAATTATAATATTAATTGCCTAGCTTTATTTATAAAGGTACTAACTTATCTTAAAGTTAAACCTTAAGTAGGAAGCAAAGGTTAAATAAGTAGGGCATATAGGGGCTTTTTTAGTAAGCCTGCCTATTAAATAATATAACTAAGCCTGCTTGCTTAATGTTCTAGAGATATAAGCTTAGTTATCTTGTGTTTTTAGCTATAGAATATGCTTTATATCCTATTAGTAATAGCACTAATTTAAGTTATTTATATAATTAGTATATTAACTTATAGCTATATAATTAATTATATATAGAAGAAGCTATTTATTAATAATAGTTAGAGCAATTCTAAACTAATTAATTTAGATCTCTTACCCCCTAAAATTAGGACTTAGGCTTGTCTTGCTTATAACAAATGTAATTTTAAAGGGGCTTAAGAGGAATATTTAGTATAGTAATAGGTTAAGGGTTTAGATAAGGCAGTGGAGGCAGTAGCGGAGGCCCTAGATTAGTAATTAACACTATTATATAATTATAATAATACTATTAATAATACTACTAATAAGGATGCTTAATTAAGAATGCTTTATATGCAAATTTTTCTCTAGGCTATATAATTAGGTATTTTCTATATCTTTTAGCAAGTATAATTTATTACTACCTATGTTTGTTATTATAGTTAGCTAAGATATAGGGCAGAACAACTATTATCCTAGTAATCTTAGCATATTACAGCAGGCGCTAGGCCACCTCCTATATTACTAAACACTACATCTAGCAAGAGCTTAACTATAGTAACAGGCATTATAAGATTTAAAAGGTATATACTAACCTCTTTAATCTAACTAATTATAGAAGAATTAGGCCCTTTAGACTAATTATAGCGCGAGTTTAGAAGGCCTGTGGCGCAGGATTATAGTAGCGCAAAACCTCAGACTCTTATTAAAGAAGCAAATCTAGCAGTCATAACCTTGCACTTGCAGCGCAACGCTGCGCCTTCGGCACAGCTTTGCTTAAATATTTAAAAAATATCCTTTAGCCTTACGTTTCTTTTAGCTACTAAAATAAGTTAATATGCCTTTAAATACAAATACAAATACATAGGCTAATAGACCTGCTTCTCTTATAGTAGAAAATATAATAGTAATTCTTAACTATATTAATATAACCCTAACTATATAAGGTAATACCCTTATAGCTATATAATAGCGCCTTAATACTATATAGGAGCGGGAAGACACTACTATAGCTATAATTTAGGCTATATAAGCTACTGCTAACTATATAATCTAATCTACTACTACTACTACCTTAGCTATATCCCTTCCCCTACCTACTAATATAACCCTTCCTTTTAAGGTAACTAACCTTCCTTTACCTCCTACTATACTCCTAGTTTATTATAAGCTAATTCTAATAAGCTTTCCTTATAATAGTAAATAATTTACTTTTAATACCTAGCGCTTCTTTATAGTATATAAGCTACAGGCAGATTATAACTTTATTAGTTCTGCTATAAACTAGTAGATATTTATTTACTAAAACCTCTTATCCTTTATTTAGGCTAAGGTTACCCTATTCTTTAAGAAAGGGGATCTTATTTACTATAACCTAGCTGCTTTTCTAGACTATTTCTCTAAGCTTTACTCTAACCCTTATTACTATAAAATAGCCTTTACTAAACTTAACTAAATAAAGTAGGCTAGTAATAAATCTTTCTTTACCTTCTTTATTTACTTTAAGTAAAAACTCTCCCTTACTAATAATATAAGCTAGGATAATAAGGTTTATCTTATTAAGCTATATTATATACTTAATAAGCAAATACATAGTATATATATTAGCTATAGTATCTCCTATAATAGCTATAATACTATTATAAAGTAGTACTACACTATTACCCTAGACCTTAAGACCTCTACGCTTAAGGATTACTTTTATACTAAGTATTTAATAAATCCTCTAGCCTAGCATTACTATATTACTAACTATAAGGGGGATATAATTATATTTAGGGTAAATACTATAAAAACCTAGGGCAAGGGCAGGAAGAAGAAGAAGCTAAAGGCTAAGAATATAGCCTTACCCTTTACTTAGGCATAAGCTAAGTAAGTAACTAACTAGGAGATAGTATATTACTAGAAGTCTAGTGCTTGCTTATACTATAAAAAGATAGGTTATATAGCTTATAATTACTCCCTCCTTCCCCCTTTTTAGCCTAAGGTTTATATTTAGTAGGCTATTACTAAGGCTAATAACTATAAGTATAAGAAGGAGGAGGAGAATAGGATAGGAAAAGACTAGCCCTTATAGCAAGTCTTATATAAGGGCTTCTAGGCTTTATTATATAGCAGACTCTAGGTTAGAAGGAGGTAGAGTTAATAAAGTATAATAAAATTTATAAATATATAGATTACTTAGTGTTCTTTATTTTTATTCTCTTTAACTTATTCTTTTTTATAAATACCCTAATTAACTATAGCTATAAGTATTATAGTATTATTAGTAAGTCTGCTGCTTAATAGCTAGGCCTTAAGCTTATTTAGCTACCTTTAAGGCGCTAGGTAAGGACTACTATTAAGGTTTAATAGTAGGGATAATAGGCACTTAAGAGGGAGTCTAGTATTACTTACCTTACCTATGCTATAATTAATATTAATAGCTAGTAGTTATTTATCTACCTTTATATAGTCCTAGGCCTTGCCTAGGATATAATCTTTAGCTTACTATAAATAAAATATTATAATATTACTCTTTATACTACTTAGCAGGAGCTAATAGTAGGTATAGCAAAAGGCCTTATAGTATAGGAGTCCTTAAGTTACGCCTAGGGTAAGGCTATATAAGGCATAATAGGGTCTGCCTTTATAGCTATAGCTAAGTAAGCTTACTGCCTTTAGAATATAACTATTTAGTTTATAAGCACTAGCTTATATAAGTTAATATTTATTCTTTAGGTTACTATGCTTAAGTTATAGCCTAAGGACCCTTATATAGCCCTACTAGCTAAGCTTTATAACTTTACTAATCTCTTTAATAAGTCTAAGGTAAATGCTCTTTTACTTTATTATAGCACCTTAGACTACTATATTTATCTTTATAAGTCTTTTAATAAGTCCCTCCCCTCTCTCCCTTAAGGCCTATTATACTCTATGCCTTAGGACTAATTACTTAAACTCTAGTAGTAGCTTATAAAGCTCTTAAATAAGGAATAAATCTAAGCTAGCTTTTCTTTAGTAGCTACTCTAGTCCTTTTAGTTAAGAAGGCTAGTAGGGGCTAGTAGTTTTGTGTAAATTACTATACTCTTAATAAGATTATAAAGTAAGACTATTACTTATTACCTCTTATTAAGGAAACCCTTTGCTCTCTAGCTTATGTATAATAGTTTACTAAGGTAAATATTTAAGTAGCTTTTTATAAGCTATAGGTTACTAAGGGGGATAAGGCTCTTATAGTGTTTTAGATATAGTTTAGGCTATTTAAGTAGCTTATCTACCCCTTTAGCCTAGTAGGTGCGCCTGCTACTTTCTAGTATTATATTAATAACGCCCTTAGTAATACCCTTAGTAACTTTATTATAGCATACTTAGATAATATTTTTATTTATTTTAGTAGCTTAAGGCGTGACTATTTACAGAAGGTTTACGTGGTTTTTAGCTGCCTATAGGCAGCAGGCCTTTACCTTAACTTTAATAAGTTTATTTTTACTACCTAATAAGTCTATTACCTTAGGTATATTATTATAGTAAGCAAGAGTATACGCCCTAACCCTGCTAAGGTCTAGGCTATTTAGGACTAGGCAGCCTTAATAAAGCTATAGGGTGTATATAGCTTCCTTAGTTTTATAAATTTTTACTATAACTTTATTCTAAATTTCTCTTAAGTTACTAACCCCCTTTATAATTTTATAAAGAAGGGCATTCCCTTTATCTAGGGGCAGCAGGAGGCCTATGCTTTTAATAAGCTTAAGCGCCTCTTTATTTTAAACCTAATCCTAGCTTAATAAAACCCTAACTAGGATATAATAGTTAAGGCAGACTACTCTAGTATTACTCTTAGTAATTGCCTCCTTTAGCTCTAGATAAATAGCATTTAGTACCTTATTACCTATTACTTAGCCTAGCTAACCCCCCCTTAGTAAAACTATACTATTTATAATAAGAAGCTCCTAGCTATTATCTCCTGCCTTAAGGTATAGTTAGCTAAGCTTTAGGGTATCTCTAAGCCCTTTATTATTTATACTAATTATAAAAGCCTTAAGTACTTTATAACCTCTAAAATTATAACTAAGTATTAGGCTTACTAGGCTAAGATACTCTTATAGTATTATTACTACTTATAGTACTAACCTATATAGCACTAGTAATATACTAATATACTCTCCTAATAAGGCTAGGATAAGGTAGGGCTAACCTTATAGTATAGCTGCTTTTTTTAACCTTTATTTATCTAAGCTATTTTTATAGGTAACCCTAACCCTTTTAGTACTAATATTATACTACCCTCTAGTAACTAGGTTTTTTCCTCTCCTTACCTTTAGGCGCTTTAAAATATAGTAATTACTTATAATATAATATACTACTATTACCTTACTACTATCCGCGGGAATATATAGTAATTCCCTATAAAGGCTAAGATAAGGGAGTAAATTATAAACTATAGTATTAGTGCTTATAAGGTGCTTTAGTTTTATAGCTAAATATAGGTGCCTTAATAAAAGCTATTAATAACTACCCTTATCTAGAAGTACTATAAGTTACTAGTAGCAGGCTATTTAGGTTATAACACTACCTTCTAGACCCTTTAGTAATAGTTCTACTAGGTAGGCATATCCTAGGATATTACCTATTATATCTAGAATTATTATTACTATAGTAGCTATAAGAGCTACTAGTAGTAGCAGGGCCTCCTAAAACCCCTCCTTATTCCTAACTACTTTTAGTCTTAGATCTTAGTTAACTTTATAATAGGCCTGCCTACGCATAGGCTATTTAATCCCTTTTCCCTTATAGTAATTATAAACTACCTTTCTAAGTTTATCTAGCTTAAGGCTATAACTAGTATCTTTACTAAGGCATATATAAAGAGGTTTAAGATATATTAGTAGTAGTTTTATAGGTTCCCTACCTTTATTATTACTAACTATAGTTTAGACTAGCTAAGTAAGTTCTAGACTACCTTATGCTTAATTATTAAGACTAAATAGTTACTTTTTACCTTCTACTACCCCTAGACTAATAAGGGCATAGAGTAGGCTAACTAGGAGGTATAGGCTATTTTATATTTTTATATTTCCTTCTTATAGTTTAATTAGCCTAAGCACCTAGTAGTATGCTAGCTTATACTTAATAATTAGGCTTTCTTTATTACTAGCTTTAGTCTAAACTAGCTACTTTATAAATATAATATTAATCTAGTTTAGGTTTCTATAAACCTTACTTCTAGTGCTACTATAAGTATAAAATAAGTAGCCTAGTTTGCCTTATAACTTTAGGAGGCTTTTAAGCTAGCCTAGGCAGCTATTACCTTTGCTTAGTAATAATAATAGGATAGTATAGCTACCTCTTATTACCTTATAAAGTAGTTTTAGGTTAGAAACTAAGTATAGCTCTTCCTTTACTATATTAAAACTAACTACCCCTTTAAGAAGCTAGACTAGGTAGTAGCTAAGTACTATATTATAGCTATTTTTATATTACTAATAGTTTGTCTTAATATACCCTAGGGTATTTACCCTATTTTTTATATTAACCTTAGTAAGCACACTATTACTAATTTGCTCTTTAGTTAGCCCTAGTATAATATATGCCTAAGGCTTACATAGGTATAGAATAATAAGAATAATAAGCTTTATAAGAAATACTAGGTTAAGAAAATACTAGTAGCTTATAATATATAAGGCTATAGGTACTATTAGGATATTCTTATTAAATAAGTAAGATACTTAATACTAATATAAGAGCTGCTTAAGAACCTAGTAGATATATAGGCCCTAGCGGATTATAAGGCAAAATAGGGCAGTATATAGTATAATAATAGTCCCTAATAAGTTCTTAAATAGGGTTCTCTTATAAAGCTATATATATTTACTACTTAGGGCCTAACTTACCTTAAATTAGTCTCCTTCCCCCTCTTTCTTACCTGCCTTTCTTTCTCCCTTACTATAGTAAACCTTATATTAATTACTAAGTAACTCTAGGGGTAGCTTATTATTATAAGGGTTAGGGGAGGGGGTATTATATTATATTTAGAATAGTGTTATTAAGATTACTTATATATCCCTTTTATCTCTCTCTTAGTAATATTAATAGCTCTCTAGTATATACTCTTATAAGGTATATTAAGGGTATTAGGGGGTGTTTAGTAATTCCTTTACTTATAGGCTAGGCCTATAGGATTATTATAGTAACTATATAATACTTTATAGTATTATTATTTACTCCTTTATAGCCTTTTATATAGCCCTAAAGAACTATATAATATGCTACTAGTAGCTAGCTATAGCTTAGGTATTTTGCTTCCCTTACGTAAATAGCATACTTCTAAGCTAGGTAAGGGGTTAAACTAGTAGCTATATAGCACCCTAAATAAGGGCGCTAAGGGATATAAGAAATAGGTTAGTAATTATATTACTAGGTAGTATAAGCATAGCACTTTTTATAATAAGCATATTATTAGTAGGTATAGTAGTAGCAGGGGTATTATAAATAGTTTAAATAATAACTAGGGCATACTTAGTATAGTAATATAAGTTAGTAAATCTATTACCTAGGGTATAGAATTTAGGTGTTAAGATAGTAGCTATCTAAATCTACTAGGTCCCCTTATAATATACCTCTAGTGTAATAATAGCATAGCCCCTAGCTATAGCTTATATTAAGGCATGTATAGTATATTTAATATAGGGATTAGCTACTAGTATATATATATCTTATATATATTTTTAGTAGCCTTTTTAGTAGCTTTTATATAACTTCCTGTAAGAACTATGCTTATAGTCTAGTTTACCTAATTAAATAATAATAAAAATATACTAAATATAGGGTAGGTTAATAGTTATAGGTATAGTATTACCCTTCTTATTAGAGTCTCCTTTTATAATAAACTTGCCTAGGGCCTATGCTTAGTGCTAGTGTAAGGGCAAGATATTACCTTATATACTAAAAAGTAGTTATAAGGGCTAGTATAGCATGCCTAGGGGAGGCTATAGTAGCTATAGGTATATATAAGTAGCTAGGGCAGGTAAGGGCTACTTACTAATATTCTAAAAGCTATATAAGGGAAATAGCACTTAGGTATAGCCTAGGTAGTATAGTAATAGTAAGTACTATAGTAGTAGTAAGCCTTAGGGTAGCTATAATATAGTAAGTAACTAAGTGTAAAATTTAGTAATATAAAGTAAGCTTAGGAATAATAATAAGTTTATAAAAAAGTAATAAGTAATAAAATAAAAACTCTTTATAATAGGGGGGATAGAGAAGGATAGTTAGTAGGACTTTAGGGGTAGATAAAATAAGGTTTTTATACCTCTAATAGGTATCTAATGTAGTATTATCTAGTTTAGGTGTTACGCGTGAATAATAATAACTATAAGTTCTTATAATACTAGCTAGCTATACTAGCTATTAATAGCTTGCTTCTTGTGCCTAATATAAGCGCCTTACTCTAACTAAGTACTAATATTAGGCAGGTTACTTAGATATAGTCTAACTACTAGTAACTATTAATAGCTTATATCTTGCTTTTATACTAGCTATTTAGTGTAGTGTATTATGCTTATACTATACTTATTATATTTACTATATTACTTATTTACGCTACTTAGTAGGGTTTATAGTTTTATTTAGTTTTATATCTCTTTATCTTAGTCTACTTGCCTATTCCTAAACTATCTCCTTAACTTACTAGTCTAGTGCCTATTCTAGCTAGGCTAGCTTACCTCCCCTAGTAGCGTTTACACTTATCTCCTAGTAACTATAGACGTAATAAGGATGTTTTGTTTATTAATTTACTTACCTATAGCTTTTTTTTTTTTTTTTTTTTTTTTTTTTTTTTCTTACTAACCTAACGCTTTTATGCAGGTAGCGTCTGCGTAGCACGGCCACCGCCTAGGGCAGAAGGCTATATAATAGTATTAGGCTTTGCCTAATATAGGGCTAATATAGGTGCGTATTAGTAGTTATACACACCTTGCCTTACGTATAAGGCTTATGTATAATAATAAGGAGGGTATTTATAGTAAGGGTATAAAGGGGGTATAATAGGGTCTTTGTGTTACCTTTCCTTCCTTTCTCTTTATATCTTTTGATAGTATTCCAACGCCTATTAGCAGTAGCAATAGGGCTAGTCCATAACATTATTATAGATTATTTTAATTATAAGTATCTTGCGTTAAAGCCTAAGCTTACTAGTAGGTAAGTATAAGCCCTTAATAAACTTAATTTATATAACTTTATAATTAAATATAAGCTAGG
>SRQA01000828.1:0-15896 GCA_018360365.1 Claviceps citrina | reverse complement strand
GCTAATTTAAGTTTACTTTAAAAGATAACTATAAGTTTAATTATAAGATTATTATTAATATTCTCTAAATTAATAGCAAGCTAGTCCTCTATATTATAGATTCTGCTATAGCTTTCTAAGCTACTTGTTTTCTTAAACTAAAGAAGCAGACTACTAAAGACGTTTAGGATACTATTAGAGCTTATTAGATTAATAGTTATCTTAGACTACCTAAATAGATTATTTATAATGCTAGAAAAAACTTTACGTTAGCTAAATTCTATTAATACACCTAAGGGTTAGTAATTAAGGTTAATAAGGTCCCTATAAAAGCTTATAATAGTATTAGAAAAGTTAAAAGATATTACACTCCCCTCTAATATATATATAGTATTATTAAAAGCAAACTTAGAGACTACGTATAGCAAGACTACCTTCTTTAAATAGCTATAAAAGCTATTAATAACTCTGCTAGCCTAAATAGCTTTATTCTAATACTCCTTATATTTAGGGTATATTCACAACTATTATAGAATTTACTACTAGTGTTTTTTATTGTTTAATGCGCTAAAGTAATTCACAAAGCTACTATTAAAGCCTATAAATTGCTTATAAAGCGCTAGATTAGTAATGCCCTTATTTGCTATAATAGGCCTAACACTCTCCTAACCTACTAGATCCCACTATAATCTAAGGTATAAGTCTAGTATAAGAAAGGTAGTTAGCAAGGTCCTTATAAACTCTTAGCTATAGAAGGCATAACCTATATAGTAGAAATGCCTTTAGGACTCATAAAATTTAGATTTATTATTATAAAGCTATTCCTATATAATCTAGGTAATCTAGAGACTATAGCTAATAAAGAAACCCTTCCTTCTTTACTTACTAATAAAAATAAAGAGAATTATAATAACTAACTATATAAACTAATAAAAAAAGTTACCTTTAACCTTTCTAATAAAAACACTATTAAAAGGTAGCCTATTAAGCAAGGCAAAGGCAGACTACGAAAAACCCCTCTAATTAACTAAGACTTTAAGAACTTAATACTTTAAGGCACCTTACTTACTAAAGCGTTTCTTACTATAAAAAAAGAAAGAGATCTTGCCCTTGCTTATTAACTTTACTAGTAAGGCATTATAAAGACTATAGGAGTACCTTTTAAGGCATTCTAGTAGAAGGAACTTAATACTTTACTTTAGTAAGAAGTCTTCTAACTTAAGATTTATAATACTAAGAAATATAGTATATAATATATTTTTAATAGCTGTTTTGTAAATAAAATTAAAGGCAAAGTGTCAGGACTAGAAAGCCACGAGGTTGCCTCAGGCCAACAGGATCCATTTGCACGAGCAAGCCTCTGTTAGGTTCGCGTTATATAACAAGGTTATTCGCCGCGTATGAGCGCTAGACTTATGGCAAGGTATAACCGCTAGACTTATAGCAAGGACTAGAGGCATGTAATACTTGTGATTATATAGGCATAGACCTCTAACTAGATTAGATAGAAGGGGGCAAGAATTAAGACTATTACCTATTACTATATACCTTTAAATAAGCCGTGACTTCCTTAATCTCTTACTCTAATATCCCTAACCTATTTATAATAATTTTAATTCTTTTGTTTATATTAGACTATTAGATTAAGAAAGTTATTATAGTTTAGACTTGTAACTTAACGCGCAATAGCAGTAAAGTTACTAGAGAAGGCACTAAACCTACATAAAGACCTGCAGCTATGCCTAAAGCTAGCATTACATCTAGATTACTACTATAACCTGTTACACCCTCTAGTTAGTAAGAGCCTATAGTAGCTATAGAAGACACCCCTATTAGTAATAATTATAATACTAAAATCTTAGCGCTCTAAGAGCGTGTTAATTAAGTAAGGAAAAAGCAGTAACTTTAAAAACTCTAAGAACTTGTACGTAATATTAATAACAGAGAATTACTAAAGGAGAATGTATCTATAGCTCCTATTACACCCGCTACGTATTATCCACAGCAAACCTTTATATAAGCTCCTCTTAAGTAGCCTTCTTATAGTAGCTAGAATGCCCTTTAATTAAAGACTTTTATTAGTAACTATAAAGTATAATTTATAATAAATCCTTATTAATTCGCTACTAACTTTGCAAAGGTCTTATATGCTAGCACCTGCCTTACTAGTACTGCAAAGTAACGTTAGGCTACAGGAGAAAAAATTCGCAAGAATCGCATTAAAAATCCCCTCTTATAGACTAACTTTTGTAACTAGCTTAAAGAAGGCCTAGATAATTAAGAGAGCCGTTCCCTTAGCATATAGTTAAAGCTTATTAGCTTTAAACAAGCGGATTATACTAACTTTAAAAGATTCCTTAAAAAATAGGAATAAACCTATGCTAAACTCCCTTCTTAATTAAATATAAAGAATAAGATAGGCCTTTTTTAAATAGGCCTTAACCATAGCTTAAAAATATATCTAATTAGTAGCGTATAAGCAGTGGATTAGCATAAACTTATTAGTAAATATATCTCCTATTATAAATCTAATAGTAATAGAGGTAATTATAATAATTCTTCTAGGTATAATAAGAGGAAAACTTAGGCAGACTCTTTAGAGAGAGAAACTTTACTAAACCTAAAAGAAAAGAGTAGTAACTAACTAAGTACTTTGTAGTAAAGCTAGGAAAAGGAGGCTATATATTATAAGTGTAAAAAGAAGGGCTATACAAGACTAAATTGCCTAGAACCTAACTGTAGTATTTGCAAGAAAAGCAACTACACTACTACTACGTATAGAAGTAACTGCTTTAATCTAGTAACCTATCTAAACACTACTAGACCTAATACAAAGGAGAAAAAGCCTTACGCTTAGGAAAGCGCCCTAGCTTTAGGGACTAACATAAGATTTTATGTTAAAGCGTCCCTAAGGCTAGGAAACCGCTAGGTTATAGCGAAGTTAGCGCTAGCTAACACTAGTGCTACTTATTTTATTATTTATCCTAAGTTACTAATAAAGATAGATTAGAAAAAGGTAAGAAGGAGTGATTTACTAATAGAATTAGCAAATACGCTACTAGAACACTATAGTATACTTAATATACTCTGCAAAGTATTTGACAGCATAGGTTACGAAAAGATTTATTATATAAGCTACTATATAGCCAAGACTTTAGAAGACCTTTTTCTAGGAATAGATTAGTTTAGAAATAAAGATTTATATATGTTATTATAGTACACATAAGAGTGGATTTTCCCTATTATAAGATAATATATTAAAGTTATTATATTAATAAAGCGACTACGCAAAGAGATAAAAGAGTTGTTTATAATACTAGTGCTTAGCGCTAGCTTCTTAAAAGGAACAAACCCCAAAGACCTAAGTATACCTAAGAAGAAACCAAGCAGCAAGACACCCACAAAGAAGCTGCCTAAGTGTTATATAGATTTTACGGACATGTTCGACCTTAAAAAGGCAGCTTTGTTGCCCTCCTTAGAAGGTTATATATATTTAATTAAAATTAAAGAAGACTAAAGACCCCTGTGGGGTCTAATATATAACCTTATAGAAAGGGAGCTAGAAGAGCTCCGCAAGTACCTTATAATAGCGCAGGAGAGAGGCTAGATATGTTATTTAATTAGTTCTGCTAGCGCCCTAATTCTCTTTATTCCAAAAAAGGGAGGCAAATTACGCCTGTGTATGGATTATAAAGGCCTTAATAAAATTACACAAAAGAATCAGGCCCCTATACTACTAATCTTAGAGATTCTTAATAAATTAAAGGGAGCTAAGGTTTATACAAAGTTTGACTTAAAAGACGCGTATAATTAGCTTTATATTAGCGAAGGAGACAAGTAGAAGACTGCCTTTTATTGTTAATATAGTTACTATAAATATCTTATAATGCCTTTTAGGCTTGTTAACGCCCTAGCTACTTTCTAAGAATTTATTAATAATACCCTCTTAGGGCTTGTTAATTTAATTTGTATTATTTACCTTAATAACATTCTAATTTATAGTAGTAATCTAGCAGAGCACGAGCAGTATGTTTGCTAAGTCTTAGAGAGGCTGCGTTTGAAGAAGCTTTATGCTAACCTTAAGAAGTGTAAATTCTTGACTATAAAGGTTAACTTTCTTAGCTACATAGTATTAACAGAAGGAATTGCTATAGAGCTAGAGCAAGTTAAAGCAGTAGTGAATTAGCTAGAACCTTGCAGCGTTAAAGACGTGCAATTATTTCTTAGGTTCACTAGCTTCTACTGTTATTTTATTTATAAATATAGTAAGATTATAGCTTCCCTTACTAATTTAATAAGGAATAATGTAATAGGGCTACTTATATTAGGTCCCTGCGAGCGCGAGGCGTTTAAGACGCTTAAGCAAAGCTTTATTGCAGCACCTATTCTAGTATATTTTAATCTAGCCGCACTATTAAGAATAGAGACTAATATATTATGCTTTGTGATTAGTGTAATTCTTTCACAGAAGCAAGAAGACTAATAGCATCCTATTGCATACGCATTAAGGAAGCTGCTAGGTGCTAAAGTGCACTATTTAACTCCTAATGCTAAGCTACTAGTAATTTAAGAAGCCTTTAAGAATTAGAGACATTATATAGCCTATAGTACCTAACCTATTTAGGTTGTTACAAATTATCTTAATTATAAGTATCTTGTGTTAAAGCCTAAGCTTACTAGCAGGTAAGTATAAGCCCTTAATAAACTTAATTTATATAACTTTATAATTAAATATAGGCTAGGGGTTAAGAACCCTACAAACCCTTTGTCTTATAGGTTAGACTATAATACTAGTATTAAAGATGTAAAAGCTTCTTAAGCTTTACATTTTTTATTTAAGTTTATTAGTATAGAGTTAAAGCAATTAAGCTTTAAACTACCTCTAACTAAGAAAGAAATAGTTGCTATTAGTGTGGTCTTTAGCCCACAATACTTAGAGGATACTATAGCCCTTAAAGAGCGAGTATATAGTATAACTGCTAAGAAAGCAATACTTATAAGCAGCTCTTTAAAATACTTAGAGGATACTATAGCCCTTAAAGAGTAAGTATATAGTGTAACTACTAAGAGAGTAATGCTTATAAGCGGCTCTTTAAAATAGTTTAAGATATTATTAGAGTTATAAATACTAATCCTACTTAATAGCCTTATGCTAATAATAAGTTAATATAGTAGCGCTCTTGCAGCTAGACTCTGCTTCCTTAGTTAGCGTCTTATATAGCATAGAGCTAATGCTATAGAACCTCTAAAAGCGGCTATATATAATAAATTAAGCCAGGCGTAGCAAGGGGATGCCTTTGTCTTGCAAACTAAGTAGCTTGTTTAAAGCTTAGAGGATGCCTATAGCCCTTAAGCTTAAAATATAGGGAAAGTCTCTAACCCTTTAGATAATAAAATAAGAAAAGATTAAGAGGAAGCCTCTAGCCCTTAAGGTTATAGTAAAAAGGCTATCTCTAACCCTCTAGTTAGAAGCTTAGGGGATGCCTCTAGCCCTCTAGGTTAGTTAATTAATAAAAATAAAACACTCCTTTTTAGAGACTATATATATATTCTATTAGGTCTCTATAAAGAGATCTTAATGCTTATTTATAATAATAAAGCCATAGGGCATTAGGGAGTTAGCAAAACACTCTATTAAATTGCTAACTAATACTACTAGCTATATATAAAAAAAGATATTAAAGAACACGTTTGCACTTGTTTTAATTATTAAGTATTAAAGCTAAGGCAGTATTAACCTTATAGTAAACTTACTACGCTCCCTATACTAGACTAACCCTTCTAAGAGCTATTAATAGACTTTATCACAGGACTTCCACTAGTAAAGGGATTGGGATCTAAGATATATAATGCTATCCTTGTGATAGTTAACTAATTTATAAAGTATACTATTTATATACTAATGTTAAAGTAATTAAGTAGTAATAGTTTAGCTACGCTTTTTATTAATTTAGTCTTTAAAGATTATAATATCCTAGAAGGTATTATAACTAACCGCGGAATAACTTTTATAAGCTCTTTTTAGCAAACCTTCTGCTATAACATTATAACTAAGCGTTAACTAAGCACTATATTCTATCCTTAAATAAACAGTTAGACTAAACAAATAAACTAATTACTTAAGCATTATCTATAAGCCTTTGCTAGCGCTAAACAGACTAATTAGGTTAACCTTTTACTAATAGCGTAATTTATATATAATACAAGCTACTATAGCTCTCTCTGCAAATCCCCTGCTAAGGTACTTTAAGGTTTTACACCTAGAGGCCTATTATATATAAGGAGAATAACCACTATAATAAATAAATAAGCTAAGTTACGTAAAGCGAAGCTATAACATAAACATAAAGAGACACAGAAGCTCCTATAATATATACAAGCTATACAAGCTAAGTATTATAATTAAAAGAGAATACCTATGAAATTTAATATAAGAGATTATATTCTTTTATCTATAAAAAATATTAATCTATAGTAACTAAGCAAGAAGCTTATAGTAAAGTACCTAGGACCCTATAAAATTATTAAGTTAATTAGAAATTATAGGTTAGCTTACTATATAAAGCTCCTAAAAGGCATAAGACTTTATAATATTTTTTACATTTCGAACTTAGAATTATATAAGGGAGATCTAGAGAGCGTACTAGAAGCGATATAGCAAGTACCTCTCCTTGCAGGAGAAGATCCTTTATATATTATAGAAGGAATTATTACCTATAAGCATTAGGGAAACTAACGAAAGTACCTTATTAAATAGGAAGGGTATAATAACTTAAAGAATATATAGATATATTGCCGCGACTTTACAGATCTATAAGTCCCTTAGGAATACAATTAAAGAATTCTTTAAGAGGAAGCTAGCGTATAGTAATAAGATTAAAAAATAAGGGAGAAGAAGGTTTATAGGAATTAAAAGTAGGGAAGTAGTAATATCATAGGTATTACAAAGGATATACATAAATTAGAAGCATTAGAAATTTTTAAGATTAGTTTATAATATTTAAATTAGGCAATACAAAGGGAACCTTCTGTAACTAAGACAGTTACAAGCGGAGAGGGTTACCCTGTTAGGACTAGAAAGCCACGAGGTTGCCTTAGGCTAATAGGATCTATTTATATAAGCAAGCCTCTGTTAGGTTTGCGTTATATAATAAGGTTATTCGCTGCGTATAAGCGCTAGACTTGTGGCAAGGTATAACCGCTAGACTTATAGCAAGGACTAGAGGCATATAACACTTATAATTATATAGGCACAGACCTCTAACTAGATTAGATAGAAGGGGGCAAGAATTAAGACCGTTACCTATTGCTACATACCTTCGAATAAGCCGTGACTTCCTTAATCTCTCACTCTAATATCCCTAACCTATTCATGACACAAAGGCACCCTAGTACTATACAAAAAATCACGACTTATAGTGTAAGCTTATAATAATACTAGTAAGTAAATAACCTTAACCTAGGCTCCTATAATTTAATAAGTAAGTTAATAGTTAATTATAACTTTAGCTCCCTTACTTACAAAGAGGGATATCTTTATTAAGCCAAGAGATATTATACAAGCCTATATTTAATTTATTATAAGCCTTAACCACAGGATCCTATGCTAATTACCTAAAGAAGTTAGAAATTAGTATTCTTCTAGTATAATTATAGTAATTATTAAGCCTCTCTACAAAATCCCTAAGGCTAGCACGCACTAGTAAGTAATATACTAGAAGCATTATTGTAAGAAGTTGTTTATAATGCCTTTTATATACAACCCTTGCCTCCTTATTAGTAGCTTTGCAAATAAATTTAGTATTATAGGCATGCAGACTAATAATACCCTTATTCTAGCTAATTAACTATTTTCTAATTAAGAAGGAAATAAACTATAAGCCACTAAATTCCTTACTAAACTAAAGAAGAAGCTTATAATAAACTACCCTTTAATCTTTAATAGTTATAAGCTTACCCTTAACACTAATTCCTTTGTTTCTCTTTACTAAAAAAGGCAGATTAGTAAGCTTTAACTTATTAATAAAGATCTAGAGAAGCGCTAGGAGAAATATTATTAATAAAGAGCTTATAAAGTATATATTACTATAATTTATTAACCTAAAGCTACCTTTAACCTCTCTTTTATAGCATAAAGGCAATATCTTATAAATAAGAATATTAAATTCCTTAATAAGAGGCTTTAGTAGCAGATAAATTACCTAGATTAAGGGCTGTATTATATCCTAATTAACCTTAAAAAAACAAATCTTTTTATCTTTATTAACAAATCCTTTACAAATAATAAAGACTTTAGCTCTTAGATTAAATACCTTATTATAATTAGAAACAAGGACTTTAGCAAGGCTTAATTTATAATAAAAGGCAATATTATTATGTATAGCTTAACAAAGTGTAAGCGTGTTACACATAGCGCCCTCGCTTCTAAATTATATAGTATAGTTTAAGGTGCTAATATAGCCTACGTAATTAGTATAACTATTAAGATAATTATAAACTAGCTTAATCTGCCTAAAATTCTAATAATCCTATGTATAAATTTAAATTTGCTATATAAATGCCTTATTAAACTTAGTACTACTAAAGAGAAGCAATTAATAATTAATATTATAGCTCTTTAGTAATTATATAAACGCAGAGAAATCTTTAAAATCTGCTAGATTAATAGCAAAAATAACCTAGCTAATATAATAATAAAGACTTTACTAAACTAAGCGCTTAAGACCCTTATTAATACAAACAAGATTATAATTAAGATAGAAGGTTAGGTAAAAAGAGCAGTATAAGACCTACTAAAAGGGTTATTATAAGAGTTATTACAAAAAGCATATATACTTTAATCTTTATAATAGCAGCTGCCCTATTAAGATATATAAACCTTAATTTTACGGCCTGCAAAGGCCTTTATTAAGAGTTATAAATCTTAAGCAGTAGTATTATAATATATGTAATTATAATAACTTCTATATTTATTTCTTTAGCTACAACCACAGCATGTTATATATGTTTTAGGGATATTAGGGTTGTACTAATTAGTACTTATTATATTACAAGAACTATTACTATTTCCTTTATTACTTTGTATAAGGATCTAATTAAGGGATTAGATTTAATTAGCTAAGTGTTTAATATATTTAGTAGGGAGGGATTAGAGGCTCTTTATATTACGTTAATTTCTAGTATAAAAAGAGAAGAGTACTAGTATTAATATTAACACAACAGGTTAGGTTAACGTGGACCTAGCGCATCCTAATTAGCCGCATCTAAGCTTGCCTTAGATAGGTAGCTAGTGCGCTAGTCACATAACCTATAACTTTGCGTGTTACAAAAACTACTAAAAGGCCTCCTACTTAGCTAGCTAGAGAGTAATATTAATAATATTAACCAGAATCCTAGTACTTCCTTTTGCGCGCGCATTGCTTGTTATTTCTTATACCTTTGTTATTAATTCGCCTGTGTACAAATTAACACTTACTTAGTTTATATTTAATAATAAAGTTAAAAGGTAATAGGAATATATATTATTATACTTACCTACTATTTAGCTTTAGTAGCCTTATAAAAGTCTAAAAGTTATAATAGTCTAATAGGACTTTAACTAGATTCTTTACCCCTTTAATATAGTATTACTAGTATTTAAATAACTTAACTATTATAAAAAGCTTTTAGTTAGTAATATTATAATTATTTTTTATATTTATAAACCTCCTTAACTAGAATGCTATAAGGTAGTATTACCTATTATTATTTAGCTATAAAATAATACTAGCTATTATAAAGACTAAAGCATTTATTTTAATTTAAACTTACTTATTAGGGTTATAATAATAAAGAAAAGGGGCCTCCTAAAAGGTAGCTTTTAGTTATATAAACACTATCTTTTTAGCTAGTTTAAATTAAAAGGTACCCTTTTATATATTATTTTAGCTACCCTTTATAAGTGTGTTTAAAGGTATTATAATACTAGAGTATTAGTATATAAAGCATTAGTAAAAATTATAAAATCTAAGTGTTGGATTGAACAGGTTAATTAAAGTGACATCTAGTCACAGGTATTGCGTACGCAACAAGGGGTACTGGTTAGGTTTAATAGTTTAAAGGTTCTTAGTTCTTAGTTATTAGTTCTATCTAGTGAGGCAGCCCGTAATCCCCCTTTATAGGGGGGGGTTATGGGCTGCAAAGGTTGTGCGCAGGGGGTTATGTAATTAGTTACATGCTCGCTTGCGTTGCCGGCGGGCCGCAGCGTGGCCCGCCCGTTAGTGCCGCGGGCAGCACGGAATAATCTTAACCCGTAATATAAGGGATTATTCTAACACTAGTAATTCTCTCTTTTTGTAGTTAAAATCCTTATATTACAGCACGTATAACCTTCTCCCTAATAATAGCGTTAGAGGTACTATTCCCTCTAATCCGATAACCTAACATAAAAAAACATAGGAAATGCAGCGGGTAGTTAAGGTTAAATAACCTAATTATGGGCAAAGGTATAAGCTATAGCGTTGCAAGCAGGGAAGGGCTGCAGCGTTGCAAGCACAAAAAAAACAGGAACACAAAAAAACAAGAAAAAAAAATCACAATAAAAACAACAAATATAAGTGATAAAAGGGTCCTTTCTTTGTGGGACTTTATGTGGTCTGCGTTACCTTTCTTTCTAGGCGTGATGTTAATCCCTTATACCTTGTATTTAGATCCTTCTGGGCAAGCTTTAGAAAGGTTAGCTAGCTGAGGGTCTGAAGGTTAGCTTGCTAAAGGGCTTGAAGGTTAGCTTGCTAAAGGTCCGAAGGTCAGCTTGCTAAAGGTCTTGAAGGTCAGCTTGCTAAAGGTCCGAAGGTCAGCTTCCTGAGGCTCTGATTAGCTCGCTTAAAGCTTCGAATCTTGCTGATCCCTTTGACGAAAAGTGGTCAAATTTGCGGTCAAATTCGTGGTCAAATTTGCGGTCAAATTCGTGGTCAAATGCAGCGGATTTGACGGCTTTGAAAGAGGGGTTAAAAGTGACGAATTTGGCGGCTTTCAAAGGGGCTCTTGTAGGTTCGGATTGGTGGCGTTCGCGTGTGTTCAAAGGGTCGAATTCCTTGTAATCTTAAAGGTCTTTGCAAGGGTGTAAAGGGTCAAATTCCTTGTGATTTTGAAGGTCTTTAAGGGGTCTTTAAAGGGTCTTTGAAGGGTCTTTTGTTGGTCTTGCGGGCTTCTGAAGCTTTGGTCTTTGTGGTCAAAGGGTCTAAAGAGCTCTGACTAGAGGTCTTTGCAGAGGCTTGTTAGAGGGCTCTGCAAAGGGTTGTTAGAGGGTTTTGTCAGGTTTAGAAGAGAGGGATTTTGCTCCCTCTGGAGGGACTTTAAAGCTTCTTGTGATCTAGAGGCTTTAAAATCTGTCTGTTATTAACAGAGTCAAAGGGTTAGCTCTGCATTACTTTTGTCCTTAGTAAAGGGATTTACAGGGAGGTTAGCTTAGGCAAAGGTGATGAAAAACGCGGTCTTTAAAGGTTGCGGCGTTTTTCGTGGTCTTTGAAGGCTCTTTGTAAGCTAACGTAATCTCGGGAGACTAAGCGAAAAGTTGCTTGCTAACAAAGGGAAAAGAGGGCAAAAAACCGGCTCTTCTAGCAGAGGGGAAAACGAGGGGAAAAGTGGCCTTTCGTGATGAAGTTGTCGAGGGAGAAAGAGGTCTTCTTGCTAAGGGAAAAAGAGGTCTTCTTGCTAGGGGGAAAAAGAGGGTGCTTCGTGATGAAAGACGGGCTTGAAAGCAGGCTTAAAAACGGGCTCTTTTTGCTAATAAAAAACGGGCTTAAAAACAGGCTCAAAAACAGGCTCTTTTTGCTAACAAAAAACGGGCTCAAAAACAGGCTCTTTTCGCTAAGAGGAAAGAGGAGCTTTTAAGGGGGTTTGCCAAGGGGAATTTGAAGCTTTTAAGGGTTCTTTCTGACGGGCAAAAGGGGAAGAGAGGTCTGACTCTAAAGGAGGTGATCTCTGCTGCTGAAGGTCTGACTTAGAAGGAGGGGATTCCAAATTAGGGGATTTCTGCTGCTGAAGAGAGGAAAAGAGTGATTCCTCTGGCGAGTCTTCGGCTTTTAACGATAGAAAAAGAGGTTTTTCTAGCTGAAGAGAGGGATTTTTATCCTTTAAAGGGTTCGAAGGTCCTGACGTAATTAAAAGTGGGGCAAAAGGGAGCTTTTTGTGATGAAAAGAGGTCTCTTTTGGAGGCTTTTTAAGATTAAGGGCTTTCGAGGGCTCTTCGTGACGGGCAAGAGAGACTTTTGAGGGGTTTTCGTGAGGGGTAAGAGGGTCTTTGCCAGGTCTCCAAGGGTTTTCTTTGTGAGGGGGTCTTTGTGGCATTCTTTAAGCTTAAGCTATATCTATAAGCTACTAAGGGAGGCTTGTGCGGTTAATCTTAATATAGATGCCTCCTCTTGCAAGGAGGGTTCTAAAGCTTCGAAGAAGATATATAGGGACTCTCTCGAAGTTATCTTCGGTCCAAAGGTTAAATTCTATTGCGAAGCTTTCCTAAAGGGTCTCTGTATAAAGGGGCTTGTTATCTTCTAGCATGTATCCCTAGATAAATTGGGCAATTATCCTACAAAGCTCTGATTATAAGGCTTTTAAAGGGTTAAAAGGCTTCTAATCACACTCTTCACAGGTGTATTTATGCTAGTTTTGGGGCATCAGGCTCTTAAACCTTATAATGCAGCAAGGGAGCAGGGGAGTCTCTATTTTTTAAAGTATTTCATTGGCCAGGGGGGGGGGTATCTTATTAAATCGGTCGGGATCGAATTATAAGATCGGGGTCGTAGGGTCTGAAGCTAAGGGAAGCCGGGCTTGTAGAGGGGTTTGTGATCGAGGTCGGAAGGTCTAAAGCCTAGGGAAACCGGGCTTGCAGAGGGTCTTTTAATGTGATCGTGAGGTCTGAAGCCTAGGGAAGCAGGGCTTGCAGAGGGATCTTCTTGAGGTTCTTGACGAGGGTACAAAACAGCTATCTTATAGGCAGGCTTAAAGGATTAAGCTAACCTGTGATAATGGAATTGCTTAAGCACAAAGCGGCTATCTTATAGACAAGCTAGATAAGCTAGTCCATAATAACGGAATTACCTTAGCACAAAGCGGCTATCTTATAGGCAGGCCTAGAGGACTAGGCTAACCCGTGATAGCAGAATTAGCTCTTTTATATTAATCCTTACGGATTTGTAGTCTTTTTATAACCTGCGTGAATTACCACGTGGCTAATTAACCAGACCACTAATTAGTGTTAGATTAAACAGGTTAATTAAAGTAACATCTAGTCACAGGTATTACGTACGCAACAAGGGGTACTGGTTAGGTTTAATAGTTTAAAGGTTCTTAGTTCTTAGTTGTTAGTTCTATCTAGTAAGGCAGCCCGCAATCCCCCTTTATAGGGGGGGGTTGTGGGCTGCAAAGGTTGTGCGCAGGGGGTTATGTGATTAGTCACATGCTCGCTTGCGTTGCCGGCGGGCCGCAGCGTGGCCCGCCCGTCGGTGCCGCGGGCGGCACGGAATAATCTTGACCCGTGATATGAGGGATTATTCCGACACTAAGGAATACTTATATATTCTAAAAGCTCTTTAGCTCTTACTAATCTTATATAGTCTTAACTCTTTTAGGGTTTATTAAAATACTAGTAATTAATAAAATAAACCCTAGGAATTCTACTAAGTCTTAGTAAAAGGTATACTTAGAAGGTTTTATATATAGCTTTGCCTTTCTTATATATTTAAGGACTTATTTAATATATTTTATATATACTTCTTAGGTTTTAAAGAAAATAAGAATATTATTTAAATATACTATATAAATAGTATTTATTAGTTTATAAAGAGCTTAGTAAATTTAATTTTAAAATATAACTAGGGTATTAATAAGGCTAAATAGTATAATAAGGTATTTAAAGTTTTTATAGTAGGTTTAGAAGGTAGTCTTTTACTTATTACTAGCTTTTATTTAAATCTAGTAATAGTTATTTTTAATATTAGTTTTAGAAAAGTATTTAGTACCTTAGTAGTAATTAAGAATTTTTAAAATAAAAGGTAAAGTGTAGTAATTCTTAAGTATAATCTTATTAATTCCTTAGTAGTTTATATAAAGTTAGAGTATTTTATCTTTCTTTAAAATAAAAAGAATTAGCATACTTATAAGGCTTTTTAAAGGTTTTTTATACCCTTTTACTAGGTTATTTTAAATATAGTCCTAATGCTTCTTAAGTTTTGCTTATAAAAGAAGGTATATAAAATTATATAAAGGTATAGTATTTAGGAGGAGGTTAATAATATAGTTTATTTCCTTTTAAAATAGTAGTAATCTAGCCTTATTAAAAGTAAATATATCCTAAAACTCCTAGAGTTTATTTAGAATAGTATTAGCGCTACTAAAGGTATTAGTAACTTCTTTATCTCTAAGGAAAATAAAGCTATTAAAGGATTTTATAGTAAATACTACTACTTCTTATTATAATTTCTTAGTAAAATAATAAGGGGTTAAAATCTTTAACTTATCTTAACTAAGCTTAAACTACTACTCTTAACTATATAAAGATAAGTATACTTATTCCTTTATAAGAGTATATATTCTAATTAATATAAGGCTTCCCTTAGGTTTTAGGTCCTTATTAATAGTAATATAGTTAATAATAAGGTCTCTCTCTTAACCCCTTAAGTCTTTTAGGGTAAGTAGTATATAATATACCTTATATTAAGGTATTATAAGATTTCCTATAGCCTTAAGAAGAGGGGCTATTACTTAGGCTTTTTATAGTTAGTATTATTATATAAACTTAATGCTTATAATATTAATATTAAAGTAATTATTTAGATTTACAAATATTTTAGTAGTGTTTTACTCCTTTATAAATACTAGAATATAAAATCTATATTCTATAGGTATTTAGGTATTAGTAGTAAAGGTTAGGGTATTTACCTTTGCTACTAGTAGTTTCCCTAGTCTTTTACTAGCTTATTATAGTAGTAAGTAATATAGCTATTATAACTATAATTCTAGTAGTAGCGGTTATTTAGTTAATTTAGCTTATTATAAACCTTATTTTTATTAGGCTTTATAGTAAGGCTTTTATTAGAGGCTTACTATTATAAATATTTTAATTAGTAGTTTTATTATTATTCTTTTTGCTAATTATAATCCTAGGAATTAGTAGCTTTTTGCTTATTCTTAAAAAATAGCATTGCCTCCTAGAATTATTATATAATTATTATAACTTCCTTATAAGTCTTACTAGTAATAAAGGTATATAAATTTATATAGTTTTATAGTTTAGGCTATAGTTTTATAAAGAAAGTAAAAGCCTAAGACTTTTTACTTGCTTTTTTAAGGTAATATTTTAGGGAATTAAGGTAGATACTAAAGTTTATAAGGCTTTACTAGTCTTATTAGTATTCTTTCTTAAGCTATAAAGTAATTTAGGTATTATAATTTATAAAGTTTTAAAGTAGTATAAAAGTCTACTGCTAAAAGCTACCCTAGTTATTAGTAAAGTAGTCCTGCTTCTTTATAGTCTTTTTACTAATAAATTAGTCCTATCTTGCTTTATAAACTTAGTTTATATTACTAAGGGTAAAGAGGATTTTCTAATAGTTATATTAATACTTATGTTTTACTTTATTAAAGGTATAGTTTAGGTTATTAATCTAGATTTTATATTTTTATAGGTTAGTAAGGTAAGTAAGCTTTATAATATTCCTAACTTTAACTTTTACTTTTTTACTATTAAAGGAATTATTATAGTATTACTAGTATTTAAGTAAGTTTTTATATATACTAAGTTACTAAAGTAATTCCTTTTCCTATTCCTAAAGTTATTTAAGAATCTTAAGCTAGGTAATTTGCTTATAAATAGCTTACTTAGTAGTCTTAAGGTCTTAGCTTATAAATAACTCTATTAGAGTAAGGCTAGAGCTATTATA
>SRQA01000827.1:0-15898 GCA_018360365.1 Claviceps citrina | reverse complement strand
AAAAAGAAAACAGAAAAAGGTTCAGAGTGCGGGACCGGCTCGTCGGCACCGCGGGCGTGGCGGGGATGAGCCGCGTCAACTTTCAGGTCAATCGGCTCTCGCGGAGAGGACGCGCGTTGGGTGTTCAGCGTTCAGCGTTCAGTGTTCACTGTTGGGTGGGAAATTCGGGCAATCCAGGATCCTATTTCCTCCCGTGGCGGTCGGAGTTTGAGTGGAGCGAGGGATGATGCCTTTGCTGGATTTTCTTTTTACCCCCGTCTTGACCGTGCTTGAGGATTGAGCCCTGACCTCGGGCCCGCCGCGAGTGTTGGTGTCGGAACCCAAGTTGCAAGTTGAGCTGCTGCCCATCTCCACTGCCTGCCCTGCACGCGGGAGTCTATTTTTTTTTTTTTTTGTCGCACGGGTATATAAGGGCTACAGTAGTTACGCATTATCTAACGCGGTGTGGTGTGTGCACATCCGTTTTTTGTGCGATATTTTTTTTTAACCCCCCCGCCTCGTGTATTCGTAAATCCACAGACAAATCCCGTCGCGACGGCAACGCATTTTGCCGTGCCCTTATTCTCCTCAAACTTCCATCAGCGGCAAAGAAAACCAACGCTTGTCTGAACCTCACATGCCAGGAACGCATCCATGCTCTGCCATCTGGTAGATCTCGCCGCGCCAGGTTCCAGAGCGTCAGATCCTCCCCTCCATTCCTGGTACAGCCAGGGAGAGAGAGAAAAAAAAAAAAGGGGGCGGGTAGAGGTTCCCAAATAATTCTCAGGTAGACGTCATGGCGAGCTCCTCGGTCCAGTCACGACAAGCAATCCATAAAGAGCATCAAAAGCAAACGGCAAGGCCAACCACCATCAGCCTCGTATTCAGGATCCCGCCTATCAAAGACCAAAAAAAAACCCTTCAGCTAGCTTTCCAACCTATGCGTTGGAGCTTAAGCGCTAGCCTTTGCAAAAACAAAAAAAAAAAAAAAAAAAAACACCTCACGTCCATCACGTTGGCGCAGGCGCATAAGCGGCTTAATCGGCCCCTTTAATCTTCTTGGTCGCCTTTGCCGTGCCAATGTGAGTATTGTGTACCTGTCCTGTTGTCAGCCTCTCTCCTCGTCATCCCCTACAGGTCAAAAGATTCTAACAAAAAGACCCAAAACGTACCTTGGTCGCAAAGCGCAAGCTTGTCAAAGTCTCCTTCAGATGCGTCTCCATCGGCGACACCATGACAAACATGAGTGTCTTGCTATTGCCCCCTAGGCTGTACTGCAACAGGTGCGTGAGCTTGGAATTTCGGTACGGAATGTGGCCCGAACCCCTGCCCAGAGCCTCAATCACATCGCCGAGGCAGCTCAGGCTCTTGTTGATATTCTGCGTCTCCTTCATGCGGTCGCCCTCGGCCTGCGAGTGCTTCAGACGTTCCGAGCCTGCCAGATCGACAAGGTTGAGCGTGCCCTCGCACCGCTCTCCAGTGGCCGCGTTCTCACCCACAAGCTTCAGAATGAAGACGCTGTGCGATCGGGATGATCGCTCGTTGGCCTTTGTCGCAGCCACGGACCGATTCTTCTGCGCCTCTCGTAAAATCTCCTCGACGCTCGAGGCCGAGTTCAGCTGAACGGTCTTGCAGTTGACAATGCTCGTTTGCTTGCGCGAGTCGTCGTGACGGATCTCGAGTTTTCTCGCCCTTCCTTGCCCATGATCGTTTGGCGCCAGCAGATCATTCAGCTCCTCATTGTATACCTCGACAAACGAGCCCTCCATCACGTACTCCCACGATTTCTCCTTCAGCTTCGTCATGGTATCGTAGATCATGTGCGTGGCGCGCGGAATCATGCCGTCCGCGGATGACATGGTGTATGTCTTGCCCGATCCAGTCTGACCGTAGCAAAAGATGCAGACATTGTAGCCGTCCAGCGCGCTCTGCACCAGTTGTGAAATCTCGCCAAAGATTTCCTCGTTCTGTACCGCCGGCGTAAAGACTCGATCAAACTCAAACGGGTAGTTCTTCCTCGACACACCTCCGAGGCTGCTCCTCTCCTCTGGTCCGACCAAGACGATTTCTGCCGAAGTCTTCTCATCCGGGAATGAGATGCCAGCTTGCTTGGATCCATCGTCGCTGATCAACGGTCGTACCCGGCACATGACCCGAATGTTGCCCTTGAGCTCCTGGTACTTGTTGAACAGAACTCTTCGTTCCGTTTCCTCCTTGATGAGCTTCTGACGAGCCTCTTCCGCTGCTGCCAAGGCCTCCTGTAGCCTTGCCTCCATGCTGGCGAATGAGTCCGATTGCGCTTTACTGTCAGACTCGAGGAATTCTACCTGTGAGCGCAGAGAGTTGATCTTGGCCTCGAGCGTAATGTTCGAAGCAGACAGCTCTGCAATGTTCGTTTGCAGGCTTCCTTTGAGATGCCTCTCTCGTTCCAGTTCGTCCCTCAGACCGTCGGATTCGAAACGTGCTTCTCGAATTTCTCGGTCTTTTCGTTGCAACTCGAGTTGCAAGCCTTGTTGCTCGTTGCCGTTGCGCGCTCTCAGTTCCTCGACTTCTCGGTCCTTCTTCAATCGCTCCTCTTCAAGCTCCTGCTGGTATTGCCGCCTTAGGCCATCGAGCCGCGCTTGATGCTCTTTCGCCTTCTCATCCTTCAACTGCTCTAGCTCCCTGCTCAGTTGATCAATGGCCGTCCTGTGTTGCTTTGACAAGTCGTCCATGTCTTCTTTGTGCCGTCTAGCCATGTCTTCCAAATCCCGACTCTTTTGCCATTGAAGCTTCTCAAGCTCATGCCGCATGTGTCGCTCCTCGTCTTTGGCCGCGTCGAGATCTTTTTGTAAAACTTCATTTCGTGCTTCCAACTTTTCACGATACTCCTCCAGCTCGGTAACTATCACCAAACTCAGCTTTCCCATCACCAAACGTGGCGCACGGCCCTGAGGGATCTCAAGACTTACCTCTGGCCTTTGCCAGCTCCATGGCATCTTCTTGGCCCTTCTGCACCGCTAGACTGCTGCTGACTATATCCTTTAGCTCCTTGAAATGTGCGTCCACATTGCTCACGCGATCGTCCACGTCCCAAGCTGCAAAGCCAGCAAGATTAGAATCCTTTCTCAAAAAGTTGTAAGGGGACGGAAACTTGGATGGAGAGAGAGGAGGCTTGAGGCTTGAGATGCTCTGCTCCAGCTGTGTCATTTGTCTTTGCACCTGCTGCCCACTTGGTGTCTTGGGAGTAATTGCCTAAACGTCCCGCGAGATCGAGCCATGTGCAGACGTGATGGACCTTTTCCCCCTCAATATCATGTTTCTTGAGGTTTCATGCTCTGATAGTGAGGTGGCGGCTTTTGCTCGCTGTGTCGATGTCACTCGACATCTGTCGTGACTGGCGACATCATCATCATTCAAGGTCAAACTGTTGAACCTGGTCGAGAGAACACTTTCTCCAGGGCGCAGCAGAGTTGGAGTAGATCTCATGTGTCTCAGAGTGATCTTGTGAAGGCTGCTGATGGGATTCGGCGTCGTACCATGACTACTTGTTGACTCGTCGAAAGATTCCTCCGGTCGGTGTCCATGGGCAGTGCGCGGCCGGGCGGCTTGGCTCCTGCATTTTGCTTGGCTAGACCGTGACAATGGTGGGTGTGTTCGCTCTGTTGTCTTGCTTCCTGGACCAAAGCTTTTCGCAAAGTTGCTCAGAGACGTGGCAGGAGGGTTCGTCGTATGCCTGTTGATGTTTTTGAGCTTTGGAAACACGGTCAGCGCACAAGCTTTTTTCCGGGGGGCGCCATGGAGTTCTGCGAGCCATGAAACCGTGAGCCTCAGCAGTGCTTGCGCTCATCAGACTTACCTGTGCCAATGACTGTCCCTTGGCAGCCAACTTGCTCACAGTCGGGATCGACGCTGATGGCCGTGCAGGGTACTCGGCAGCAAGATCGGATAACGGCCTTCGTTTGGCATCGGGTTGCTGTGCTGCAAGAGCACAGACGTCAACAACCAAATCGCTCTCAACTCGTCAAGCACGCGGCGACCCATCCATCTTACCAGGCTGAGCGATCTCGCGTTTCAAGCTGGGCTTGAACCCAGGAGGGGCTGGGATCGAGGACTGTATGCGCGCATTTTGTTGCGAGTCGCTTAGTTCCGCGAGGCCGGAGTGAATAGCTGGTCCGGGTAGACGGCTGCCTTTCCAAGCTCGCAAGGCCTGCAATTGGGAGCAACAACATGATCGCGTTTAGTAACCTTTCTCGACGCGACACCCAAGAGAAGGATGATTGTACCAACATGTATGTCTGAAGTTTCCATGACGTATGAGTGTTGACTAGGGGGACGAAACGCCCATCAACGTGGCGCCAAAAGCAAGATTGATGAACGGAGTCAACAACAAAGGGGGCGGCGACAAGTCGAAAGCCGTTCGTTGTCACGATGCCGAGAACAGCGCGAGTCGCGGACAAGGAGATGATAAAAGAACGTCGTGATTGAATAAATGAATCGGCATCAACGATGAAGCTAAGAGAGATGGGTCAATAAAGATGGTCAAGCAGCACGCGCTACGCTGTGAAAACGCTATCGACTTGGGACTTCCTCAGCCTTGTTGTGGATCGGTCGGGCTCCTCACGGCTCGTGTCAAGTCAGGTGGCGTGTGGATGTGAGTGTTTATACGCGTCGTCCGGGCAACTGGCAGTCCCCGCAAAATTCGCCCTCAAGCACCCAGCCACACTCGTCCGCCACATGTCCGACCCATAGCAAGACACGCGCTACAGACTCAGATAGTGTTGAGCTTTGTCAGCCGATTTTCACATGTCTGCAGGGGTTCTTTTAACACAGAGAGAAAACCACACACACCCCCCCCCCCCCCCCCCCCCCCCCCCCGCCCTTTTTTTTTTTTTTTTTTTTCCCCTCATGGTATGTGGTATTTGAAGGAGGTGAGAGGAAGATGATATTCCGAGCGAAATAATACCAACGTCCCACCAAGTCGCATGCGCCCCCGCAAACTAATCCCAGCTCAAACACCTACCTGCATGTCCTACTCGAAAAACTCGCGTGTCTGCGCCAGCTCATCATTTGCGACAAGCTGCTGTTCCTCCAGCTCCACCTGCAGCTCCCAGGGTCCGCAGCTCTCGGAGAATAATCGCAACTTGCCTCGCCACGTTGCGACCTTTACAACTCGGTTGACCTCGGGCCGTCTGTTCTGATTACTGGACGGCAGACAGGTCGTTTTCGCTGAAACCTAGTCTGTCGCAGATTCAGCATCGCTGCCCGCCCCATCTTCGACGTCCAAGCCCTTTTTTCAACATGGAAAAATACAGCCAGTTTCGCGACCGAGGTGAGTGCCTATGCGAGGTCATGGTCGAGAAAAACTCGCAAGCTAATATGCATGATGCCCCCTTCCAATAGCCACCGGCATCTCCCCATTCCTTCCCGTCACAACACCGCTGTCCGCCGTCTCGATCGTGGCACACGCCGTCATATTTACGTTCCGCCTGCCCTTCTTCATCGCCTACGCCGCCAGCTACTTCATCCTCTTTCACCACCTGCCGCTGCCCGTCATCGCGCGCAAGATTGCCCTATGGGGATTGATGGCCATACCCGGCATCTGGTGGGTTGATCTCCAACTCGACGGCGTCAAGCGAGGCACCCTCGCCGACCAGCCCCTCGAGCGCTTCCCGCATCCGGGCTCCGTCATCGCCGCCAACTTCACCAGTCCCATTGATGCAGTCTACCTCGCCGCCATCTTCGATCCCATCTTCACCTTGTCGTACCCCGGGGAGAGAAAAGTCCAGCGCGTGAGCCTGCTCGGCGCCATCATGCAGGCGCTTGGCCCGGTGCAGACAGCCCCCCCGCCAGGTGTCAAGCTGGTGAACCTCAAGGATCTCTTGAAAGAGTATCCCGACCGGGTCATCGCAGTGTTTCCCGAGTGCGGGACCAGCAACGGGAAGGCCATCATGCCATTCAGCCCATCCCTGCTCGAGACGCCTGCCGATGTGCCCATGTTTCCCGTCAGCATTCGATACACGCCCTCGGACGTTACAACGCCCGTACCCGGCCGTTGGCTTGGATTCCTGTGGAATCTCTTGTCGCGACCAACATCCTGCATCCGTGTGCGCGTGGCGGAACGCCAGATGAACACTGCGGCGGCAAGAACAAACGGCGCGAGCGCCTCACATGGCAGCAGCGAGCTCAAAAACAGAAAGGACGGTCCTTCAGATCTCGCTGTTGAGGAGCAACGGGTTCTGGACTGCATTGGCGAAGCTCTCGCTCGGCTCAGCCGAGTGAAGCGCGTCGGCCTCACAATGAAAGACAAAGTTGCATTCGTGTCGGCTTATAATGGAAAGCAGTCGTGAGAAGGACGCGCGCCAGGCGCAAACCTTTGTTTTCTCCCGATTTTTGACACTGCCATACTGGAGAGATGGATGTAAGAAAGAGATTGTTGGCCATACCCTACACAGTTTGTGGACTCGTGATTTAATTGAATTACTTGAAATTTTTTTTTATTCGAGCGTTGCATTGCAAGGAGCATGGATTCGAGAGTCGGATGATCTGCATGAGGGTGACAAATCACACACATGTCTTGACGTGCGGGAAGATGCTCCTCGAAGAAAATAGGTTCCTGACCAACACAGACAAATACAAGTATGTCATTCGTGGTCGGGTTTGACTTTCCTACAATATTCTACATGAACAAAGCAGCTCCGCCAGCTTTCAATCCCATTTCAATATCCGAATCTTCACCACACGCAGTAGATCCTCTAGATCGGACCTGTACTCCTGTACGTCGAACTGCGGGGGCACCTTATTGACAGACCCAGTCCATGGTCAAAAACGCCCAACGTTGATGGGCAGATCAATCCGTGACGCAGCCTGAGCTGGCGTCGCTTACCAGGGCCGCATACTTCTTCAAGGTGCCTTTGGTATACCTGGGGGCCGGGGCCCTCCATTCCTTGCGTCGCTTCTCCATTTCAGACTCGGGGACGTTCAGGTCAATGATTTGCTTCTCGGCATCAATGACGATCTCGTCGCCGTCCTTGACCAGAGCAATGGGACCGCCGACGATGGCTTCGGGAACAATATGGCCGATGATGAAGCCGTGGGAACCGCCAGAGTAGCGACCGTCAGTCAAAAGGGCAACGTCCTTGCCGAGACCGGCACCCATGATCGCGGAAGAGGGCTTCAGCATCTCGGGCATGCCGGGGCCACCCTTTGGACCGTCATATCGAATGATGACGACACTCTTTTCGCCCTTCTTGATTTCACCTCGTTCCAGACTGTGGATCATGTCATCTTCCGAGTCGTACACCTTGGCCTTGCCGGTGAACTGCAGACCCTCCTTGCCGGTGATCTTGCCGACACAGCCACCAGGGGCCAGGGACCCGCGCATGATCTGAATGTGTCCGGTAGACTTGATGGGGTTGCTGAGAGGCCGAATGATCTGCTGGTCGGAAGGGAAGTCGGGAACATTGTCCATGTTTTGCTTCATGGTCTTGCCAGTAGCAGTGATGCCAGAACCGTCGAGGATGCCCTCCTTGAGGAGGAACTTGAGCAGACTAGGAGTGCCACCGATTTTGTGCACGTCCTCCATGACATACTTGCCCGACGGTCTCAGGTCAGCCAGCAGAGGGACACGGTCAGACACGCTCTGGAAGTCATCGATGGTCAGCTTGATGCCGACAGAGTCCGCAATGGCAATCAAATGCAGAACAGCGTTGGTGCTGCCGCCGAGAATCGAGACAACAGTCATGGCATTTTCAAACGCCTGGCGGGTCATTATGTCTCGGGGTCGGATGTCCTCCTTCAACAAGTTCTTGATAGCTTCTCCGATACTCTCACACTCGGCAATCTTGGCAGGGTCCTCAGCGGGATTGCTGCTGCTTCCAGGGAGGGTGAGGCCCATGGTCTCGAGGGCGGTAGCCATGGTATTGGCGGTGTACATGCCTCCGCACGCACCGCTCCCGGGGCAAGCGTTGCGGATAATGTCGAATCTTTGCTTCTCTGTGATCTCTCCGGTGATGTACTGTCCGTAAGCCTGAAAGGCAGACACAATATCGAGCTGTTCGCCACCCTGGCCACAACCGGGTTTGATAGTTCCTCCATACACCATGATACTAGGCCGATTCACACGGCCAAAGGCTATGGCCACTCCCGGCATGTTCTTGTCGCAGCCCGGCAAGCTGATGTTGGCATCGTACCACTGTCCATTCATGACGGTTTCGATGCTATCGGCAATGATCTCTCGACTTTGCAGCGAGTATCTCATCCCACTTGTGCCCATGGAAATGCCATCGCTGACGCCAATAGTGTTGAATCGGTAGGGAATCAGGCCGGCCTTTGCGACGGATTCTCGCACAACTTTGGACAGGTCCATGAGATGCATGTTGCAGGGATTGCCCTCATACCAGACGGATGATATGCCAACCTGCGCCTTGTTCATGTCATCTTCGGAGAGGCCGGTGGCGTACAACATGGCTTGCGACGCGCCTTGTGACTTGGGTTGGGTGATGGTTGACGAGACTTTGTTGATCTGGTTATCCGCCTGAAAGGATGCTGTGGTAGACAAGAAGCGACTGCTGAGTCGTGATGTTAGTGCGTTGAAGGACAGAACAGTTCCGGCGACTCATCAGGTCCATGTCGATGAGGCTGGAACATACCGATGGCTACTGGACGATGCGAGGCTGCGCTCGGCCAGCCGAACCAGGCCGGCCGGCCGTTTCCGCAGAGTAGACAGCATCCTAGCTGATGGGAGGGAGGCGACAGTTATGATTCAATCGCGGTCGCAAGAACAAGTCGTTGGTTGAAATGTATGAGCTAGATGCTAGATCGACATCAAGCTTGGAAGGCAAGCGACCAATGAGATGCACTGCAATTGGGCGTTTTTTTTTGTGTTTGGCTAAGTTGTCCCTGTGACTTTGGCGGGTCCCGTCATGATGCACAAAAGGCTCGGCAGCCAATTAGGAATGCCTATCGATCTAAAAAAAAAAAAGAAGAAAATAAAAAATCAAGTTAGTCATCCTTCCATTGTTTATGGTATGCGTTTTTCATTTCAGGGCTTAAAATGATTGACAAGAGGCGAAATCATGATAAGTAGATTAGTCCAAAGGGACGCCGTAAGCCTCCAGCTGTTCCCAACAAATCCTGCCACTCTGGCCAATACTGAAATGCCTGGTCCTGAACACCTCTCCAGCGTGATTCCAGTAGGTCAATATATATATCAAGAACAAACGTAATGTGGAAACATTGCTGGTATCCGTTTGCCCAGCAATGTGCCAAAAGCCAACATCATGCATCCTTCTTCTTCTCCTCTCCGCCACCCGGCGTCTCAGGCCTCTTGGTCAAGATCTCGTCAATCACCCCAACCTCCAGCGCCTCGTCCACACTCATGTACTTGTCCCTTTCCATCATGTCGTTGATTTGCTCTAATGAGTACTTGTCCGTTCCCTTGGCCAAGTTCAAGTGATACTGCATGATCTTATTTGACTGTTCGCGAATGCGTTGGATTTGATTCGCGTATATCAAGATGTCTGATGCTTGGCCGTGAGTCCCACCCAAGGGTTGGTGTATCATGATCGAGCTGTGCGGCAGCGCATACCGCTTCCCGGCTTGGCCCCCTGCAAGAAGGATAGCTGCCATAGAGGCCGCGCCGCCGACACAAACGGTGGAAACGGCGGATTTGATATAAGTCATCGTATCGTATATTGCCATTCCTGCAAAGATTTCGTAAGTAGCTGTCGAATAATCGTCCCGCTCCGAGGCGAGGGGAACGCACCCGAAGTCACCGAGCCTCCTGGAGAGTTTATGTACATCGTGATGGGTTTGTCGGGAGTGTCCGACTCGAGCCACAGGAGCTGAGCAACGATGGAAGCAGACATGTAGTCGTTGATTTCACCGTTTAAGCATATGATGCGTTCCTTGCAGGTGTTAGACCCAGTACTCGTCCACTCATTCATCAGCCGCACAGAACTTTACCTGGAGTAGTTTTGAAAAGATGTCCCCTGCCCACAATTAGCACCTCCCATGTACTCCGATGGTTCGAGTCGCATCGGGATCACGCACATGTCTTCCTGCCGGCGGCCTATTCCAGTCAGATGGCGCACAAATGACTACTGTCCATGAGCAGCTGGCTTACCGACGTCTCTTCTATGTATGGCATCGGGATATAGTCCATTGTGGGGCCGATTCCGGACCGGCTGGAGAAAGCAACGGACCTAGCACATGTATGCGAAAAAATCCCAAGTCTTCTCAGGGTTGGCGATGCGCGCCGGTGAAACAGCATCTTGTCGATTTGACAGCGTGGTCGGCGTGATGTCTGGCGGGCCGCGGTCGGCAGGTGTGATGTGATGTCTGATTGATGCTGCACTTGGAGCCAGCAGAGAGAGCCGCAACACGCTCCCCACCTGAAATCTCTGGACCCCTCGTTCGTAAGCGTCGCGAATCACGAGCTACACGACGCGCCATTGTCCGACACAACGGAGACACTGGGTTCGTGTGAAACCGAGATTTGGCACCACGTCTTGCTGACGCGTCAACATCTCATGATGATTACAAGGCTACCGCTTCGCTCTGGGTGTGCCGGGCTGGGCTCGCAGACTTGGAGATGCATTTCGTACGACAAGACGACGCTCACCAACGACGCCCTCCAGATCCAGGTCGAAGCTGGTCTCGACAACGGCAAGGATGGCGAGAGAATACGGGTGAACAACGAGTCGAAGACGATTTCAACGGCTGTTGGCGATCTGCCAACGTCGCCATTGTTCAATGCCGACTGGATGAGGGCACGACGACGACAGCGGAAAGACGACGCCGGCAAGCCCACGGGAAGATTCAGGAAAAAACTAGCCAACAATCCATATGGTACGACATCATTTGCAGAACGCAGCTTGCTCGGACAATGTTTCTAACTCGCTCCAGCCCAGGCACTCGCAACACCCATCCGTCGATGTCCTCGTACAATGATAGCAATACCTCGATACTTCCTCCAGGATTTTGAACTGGTCAAGCACCCTACCGAGGATTCACTTTGGTTTGCACCAGGACCACTTTCATTTGAGGATGTTCAACCCAAGAGTTCTTCAACCTCGACCACGTCCTCGCCCAGCATCTCTACGGACTCGGCACCGCGAAACAGGAGTCCAATCACTGCCTATGTGTTGTGCCGGAAATATATCCTCGACAAAATCGGAGCCCCGAACAGAAGACAGGCTTCCGTACTTTTGGCTGCGCGTACTGGCATGGCAGTCGGTCCTAGTCACCGAAATGCTGTGTGGCGCGAAGATATGGGCGATGTTCTGTTGAAAATGATGCGGGGCCACGCCACAGATGCCTTGATCGCCATGTCGACCCACGAGAAACATCAAACCTACCAAGACCTGCAGCCGTGCACATGGGAAGAAGTCGGGGAAGTTAAGCTTCGAGGCTGCGTTCTGTGGCTGCCAGGGGAAGACGAACCACCGACTCCGATGGCGACCATGAATATCGAGGGCGCAAAGTACGGAAAGACGATGGCGGTCCATGATTTGAGTTGGCTTCTCGGTGAATCGGAGGTTCAGCGACTGAAGAGTGAATCAAGTCTATTCAAGGACCATGGTGTTCTGGTCCTGCGACAGGAGAAGAAGAAGTCAACGATGAGGCTGCATCTTCTCCTCTGGCGACTGCAAGGTTATTTGGGAGCTGTAAACTTGCAAGACCAGGCTTGAGAGACATGGAGAAAAATCACAAATCCATTTGATTATCCCTGTCACCCTCGATGTATAGATTTACGATTCGCTACTGATTTCGAACAGGCGTGACTTTGCTCTCCAAATCCTGAGTTTCCATGTGCGGACTTGTTGCGGGACGACTATCCTAGGCACTGAAGAGCACTTGAGCGTGCTTGGGGAAATATACCAAGGTATGTAATGTAATTAATTGTATGTATTGTTGATGTCTTGCATCTTCCTGCAGACGCGCGTCGGGCTGGAGTAATGGGGTGCGCGCAGGTAGAAAGTGCGCCAGACTTGGAAAATACCCCACAGTAAATCTTGACCGTGTGCTTAACCACTTGAGACTGTCCGATGCTCGCGTCTCCATCGGCGGTGGTGCCCTACGCCGCTTGCTGAAACGTTCTCAACAACTCTTTTCTTTCTCTCACTGCCTTCGCAAACATTGCTCTGTTTGCCCAATGCGCTAAAAACATGGAGCACGACACCGCGACTCGTACGAAGACTGCCGATTTCCGAAAATGTCTCTTCGTCCTCGCTCTGGACTAACCTTGAACATGCAGCCAAGTACGTCACCAGTGACTCCACGTCGTTCGCATACGACTCTGCACGAAGCCGCTGGCCGGTCATTCTGGTAAGACGAGCCTCCGACATGGAGACGAAACTAAAGACACAATTATCTGATACTATGGTGTATACACAGACTGGCGCTGTGGACGACGTCCACCGCGCCGTGGGCTTGGCCGACGACGCTGAGAAGCAGGCTGAGGGCAAGAAGATTATCGAGCAGCTCGGGAACCTCAAATATGAGGTCTTGCACGACCGAGCCCTGACGTATGTTGCGGACCTTTACGACGCTATTACATCGAACAATAAGGCTGATCTACTCCGTGCAGACCCATCGTCGATGACGGGTACCCTGAGGAGACAGCGCGCTATAACAAGGAAATCGAAGACCTCGGAAATCCCACCTGGTTGAACGTTCCATGGTTATTCTCAGAATGCTACATGTACCGGTACGATATTTTTCTCTCTCCTTCCATCTGAGCTCCTCTGAGCTTGATGATACGTGGTCGTGATATGAGCTAATATTGACAGCAACAGACGCATGAGCACCTTTTTCAGCTTGACGAAGCACTGGAAGGACTATGACGTCTTCTCTCGTCAAAAGGTGGATACTTTCCGAACGTCGCGTAATGCTATCCTTGAATTGGCTGCGCGCTACAAGGTCCTTGTCGCTCAGCTTCGGGGCAACAACAACGTGGCCCATAACGAGGAGGCGGAGAAGCTCCTATTTACGGAGATGTGCGAGGTCTGCCTCTGGGGTAATGCCACCGATCTATCTCTTCTCACCAACCTTACATTCGAGGATATCCAGAAACTTCAGGGTAGTAAAGCTCGCAAGGCCGCAGAAAAGAACATTTTGATCAACGACCTGCCCGTGACATACGATCTTCTCAAGAAGGCTCGCGACGACGGCAAGAAGGAGCGTCGCGTCGACTTCGTCCTCGACAATGCCGGCTTCGAGCTCTATGCCGATCTTATTCTGGCTGGTTTTCTCCTCACTTCCGGCCTGGCTACCCAGGTTATTCTCCGCCCAAAGTCCATTCCTTGGTTCGTTTCCGATGTTCTGCCAGCCGACTTTGGCCTTCTCCTCAATGCCCTCTCCCAGCCTCGGGCATTCTTTGAGACCCAAACCGACGACGAGAAGCTTCAAGACAAGACTCCTGCTCTCTTGACCCGTGAAGAGAATGAGGAGCTTCTCTTTGTCTTCCAGGAGTGGGCCACCCTCCACGCCGAGGGCCAGTTGATCATGCGGCCTAGCCGTTACTGGACTGCTGGCGGCAGCTTCTGGCGCCTTCCTGCCGAGGCTCCCGAGCTGCACGAGGACCTGAAGAGTGCTGAGCTAACAATCTTCAAGGGTGACTTGAACTACCGCAAGCTCACGGGGGATGCTCAATGGGACCCCACGACCCCCTGGACCACTGCCCTCGGCCCCCTGGGTCCTGGCTCGGGTATCAATGTCCTTTCCCTACGAACATGCAAGGCTGATGTTGTTGTTGGCCTCCCAGCCGGCAAGGACGAGGAGTTGAGAGCCATTGAGGGTGGTGGAGGTGACTCGGGTGCCAGGCGATGGGCTTTCCATGGCAAGTGGGCCGTCGTGTGCCTGTCAAAGGGATCATAAGTGTGTTCAAGCGAATAGAGGTATACCCCAAGACATATGTTCAAGAAAGAATTGTTGATTTTTTTTTTTACGACAGACTACAGATGAGATCATATTATGAGAAAAACTGAAACTAGACTCAAAACACACACGCACACACACTCAGCAGGAAAGAAAAAAGACAACTTTTTGCAGTCATGGTCCGTTGTTTGCTAAGTAATCAGCCAAGTCCCCCCATCAGCACAGCAACGTGTTGATTGGAAATTAAGATTAACCGAATTTGACGTGGTTGGACCCTCCGTATGAAGGCGGCTCCGAGGTTGAAGGCGGTTCCGAGTATGAAGGCGGCTCCGAGTACGACGGCGGATCATCGTACGACGGCGGCCCGCTGGAAGGACTCCCGTACGAGGGAGGCAGATCCTCAGTTGAAGTCGGCAAATGCCCGGATACCTTTGTATTCGTGACAAAAGTAGAAGGCGGATAGTACGTCTGCGTCCCCGGTCGACTGGTCCCGATTGCATCGGCGGTCGACGCATAGGAAGGCGTGTGACTGGGATACTCAGGCGTGGAAGATGGCGTGGGCGTGGGAAGAACCACGGTCGGGAAGCTGGGTCCAGAGAGCGTGGTGCTCGTCGCCATGCTGCCGGATGAGAGCCCGGACGATGTGTTGTTGCCGGTGGGCATAGGACCAATGGTGTAGTTCCCGTGTGGTACTGTCCACGACCGGGACGTGTCTGAAGATGAATATGACGGGGAAGTCGTGGAGTATGCGCTCGTGGAGGAGGCAGAGTACGTATCCGAGGTGCGGAAACTGGGAAGCTGGCACGCCTCCCCGGTAGAAGACGATGCCTGCGTCCCCGTGGTGACGGGCAACGCGGAAGAGACCCAGGTCACGGAAGAAGGATAGCCGTGTTCGGAAGTGGCATTACCCGCCGGAGTCGCGTACGAGGAAGACTGGCCGGCACGCCGAGAAGACGTGTACGCGACGCTCGACGGGGTGGGCGATGATCCGACCGAACAGCCGTGGCCATCCGTGCAGCTGTACAGCGAAGAGGCCGGCGCTGTGCTCGGCGAGCCCCCTAGCGAGGCCGTCGAGCTGGGACCGAGTGTCCACGACGGAGAAAGCGACGGGTAGGGCGGTCCTTGCGCGCTGCTGGAGGAGGAGGCCCCGGGCCCGGGACAGATGCTGACGGTGGAATAGCACGATGCCGCGCAAGCAGAGACCGTGGTCGTTACCGTAACGGTATGCTCTGTGGCGGCGACATATCTTGCGCTGGGTGAAAAACAAAAATCAGCACCCTCTATATACACAGAAAGCTTTGGAACCTCTTGGATCGTGTAAGAAATGGGCTCAAACGGAAAAGAGAGAGAGAGAAAAAAAAGAGAGAGAGAGAAACGAACCCTAGCCCAAAGGCGAAAAAGGCAGCAATTCTACCCGTCAGTGGCATTGTCTGCTGGAAAATTGGAACGAAGCACGAGAAGGGAAGAGGGAAAAAAAAAAAAAGAAAAAAAGAAAGAAAGAATAAAGAATAAAAAGGGAGGCCGAGGGAGGGTTTCGGGAGTTGTGGTATTCAAAATCGAACTTGTTCTGTCCCGGCGAGCTTCATCTCGTGGCCAACGGGTGTTGCAACTTTGCTGTGGTCTTTATAGTTTTGATACGCGAGAAGAAAAAGTAAAATAATTTCGATGGTCGCATGCCGTCAGGGGCAGACGAATCTTGTTGGAACCGACATCTCGTATATGAAAAAAAAAAAAAAAAAGAAATCCTGCTGTCTCTTCCCGTCTATAATCTCGGCCCGCATCTACTAGTTTGTATGCGCCTCTAGCTGCGCTCGTCTGCGTCTGGGGGAAGGGGCGTCTTCGCTCCATCTCGGTGTGTGTGTGTCGCGAGAGCACGACGCGGAGTCGCACCCCGTACACATGTCGTGCATGGTGCGACGAGTAGTTTGGGCGGTGTGACTTCCCCTATTTTTTTTTTTATTTTTTTTTTTTGGACCATCTTGTTGTGATTTGAATCAACTGATGCGGGTTACCGACGAGCTGAGGGGGGGGGGGGGGGGGGGGGGGGCGCCCCCCGCGC
>SRQA01000826.1:0-15952 GCA_018360365.1 Claviceps citrina | reverse complement strand
CGCGCGAGGCGCCCCCCTCGGCCACCAGGCCCAGCGACGAGAAGGGCGTGAGCAGGAAGGTCTGCGGCGTGCAGTATATGAAGTCGGCCCAGCCGACCAGCGCGGCCGAGAGGCCCACCACGGGGCCGTTGAGCGCCGCGACGAGCACCTTTGGGTGGTGCGCGAACGCGCGCGTCACGTATAGCTGCAGGGGCACAAACGTCTGGAGCCACCGTCTGTGGACGGCGGCGGGGTCGTCGTCGTCGTTGTTGTTGTTGGTGTTGTTGGTGTTGTTGTCGTTGTCGTCAATGTCGTGGGCAGGCGATCCGCCGGCGACGGACACGTCTGCGCCGCTGGGTGTGGCGTGGCGTGTGAGATCTTGTGTGTGCGTGCTTGTTTTTTCCTTTCTACGAAATTGGCTTCTACAGCGTGGGAGGGGCAAAGAAACAAAACTCACGCCGAGAAAAACCGCCCCGTGCCCGTCATCACCGTCGTGACCACCTCATCGTGCCCGGCAATCTCGTTCATGGCCGCCCCGAGCGCGTAGTACCCGTCGTGGTTCAGCGCGCCTAGCTTCTTCTCGTTGCTGATTGTGAGCATGGCCACGCGGCCGCGGTACTCGACGCTGATGGTCTGGCCCGAGGTCATGTTGCGCTGGACGTAAATTGCTCTCTTCTTCCACTGTTGGGTGGGTGGGTGTGGTGGTTTGAGCCACGACGAACGGGGCGAGTTGGGAAAACGTGCCGCGGAAAGCGGCAGCGGGAAAATCGAGAAATAACAGCAGAGAGGGAGAGCGTCTCCTGCACGAGGACAGTTCCCTGCTGTCGCACTACCTCGAGAGGCAAATGGCGCAGCATCGGATCGTCGCTTGGATGCCAGATACACGGGCTTCTTCGGGAAGTTGAAGTCCCGCCCCACATTGCACGTTTGATGCATCATGCAAGTCCGGGTCGTGCATCATTCATCCATCTACCTAGTACCTAGCAGCGAGCGAGACTTTGTGTCAACCGCACAAACAAAAAAGAGGATGATAGAAAGAAGACGCAGAAAACGAGGCAAACTCCCCTGGAATGGCCTTGCAAGTTACCAGACGCCGCTCTACGCTATGCACTCACTGCAATACAAATCCGCTTACTTGCGGCGTGGTGCCATCGCCTTTTGCTTGGGAAAGTCCAGCGGCAGCGTCAGCTTGCCCAGGTAGACCGTGTGTCCTCCCTCGGTTTTCACAGGCTTCACGCGCCCGCCGATTTCACGGAAATAGTTATTCATCGACTTTTGATCCAGTCTCAAATCGTCTCTCAGGTTTTGCGTGTCCACTTCGAAATTGTCCACTATGCAGGCATATACGCAGCAGTGTGCCATGAGAAGGTCAATGTGGAATTTCCTCACAACGCCAGCGTCTGAGAATCTTCGACGGATGTTTTCTACGACCGCCTCAGGCGCCGGTGACAGCAGTTCTCGAAGCTTGTCTCGTGGGGGAACCTCTCGTGTGCCCCGCTGTCTGCCCGGCTTGGTGTTCAAGTAGAAGGTGAGCACCAGATTAAAGTATCGGAGCACCCGCAGGCGTGTGGTCGCATCGTTGTTGGTCGCAATGACGTTGACTCTGGCGGCCACGAATCGTGAAGTCGTCTGTATGCCTTCGCTGTGTCGGGCCCTTTCCTGCCATTCTCTGATGGGTACGAGGTTGAGGATTTCACCTCCGATGATCGCTTTCGGATCGTACACGTCCTGGATGTCCTTGGCGTTGAGATTGGCCTTTGGCACAGGCTTGGCTTCATCCACCGCCGATTGCAGCTCTTCTTTAGTCGACATTTGCGTGGTAACTTGACCAACAGACTGCAGGACTGCCTTTGCAGCCGAATTCATCTCTGCGGGGGTTTCTCCAGGCTTTCTTTGTGGTGCAACGGCGTTGAGGGCGTTCTCGCGAATCGCCTTCTTCGCCTTCTTGGTACCGAAGGTTTGACCCAGGTCAATACGGCGGTCCAACATGCTCTGGTCAAACATGTTAGTATCGATGCAGCACATCCGTCTTTCCGTTGTGCTCGTGTTTACCAAGCCATAGAAAACAAAATTCCGTACCTTGTTTGCTACTTTCTCTCCTTTAGAAGTTTCTGCCACCTGCTTGGCGCGTACCAGGCCGCGGATCACCATTCTCTTGGCCTCTATCACGTCCAGCTTTCCAGTCTTGGGGTCGTAGACGCCAACAAAATGATTTAGTAGTGTGGCAGATTGTCTTGGTCCTTCTTCTCTGGCTGTGTAGTCCAGACTTGGATGAGATGTTGAGTGTAGCAGAAGTTCCCTGGTGCGGCCATTTTTTGACTTCGATTTGATGCTATTTCTGGCTTCGTACGAGTGGAAGGCAAGCTTTGGTGGAATTTCGATGCCCGGAGTTGTAGCTAGGGATCCAAAAGTCAGTCAACCGACAATATATCTAGATACATAGTCCTGCTTTCGTGGCAGGTCACTTACCAACTACTGGCGGACAAAACTCGGGTCGCAGCACCGATGAGACTGACGCTGTAGAGACTGGCGCATCCAGCACGACCTTCTTTTTCGGCTTTCCAGACGATTCTCCATCCCTCTTTCGCTTCTTTGTAGCATCACCTTTCATTTTGTTATTCGGCAAATTCGACTTGATGGTTTGCTGCTTAGGGGAGAATGCCCAAAGATGAGGTCAGAAGGGCGGGCAACGTTCACAAACGCAAGTGGGCCGCCGTCCAAAAAAAATTTGGAGTCCACCCGTCAAAAAACGGCCCAAAAAACTTGGGCCGTCTATTACCCGAGGGCGGTGGCATCAACAGCTGCACCCCGCCAGCCGCCTCCCCTGCCTGCCAGCCCAGCCCAGCTGCTCGCTTAACATTGGGCAAGTGCCGCACAGTCGACTGAGCCTGAGAGTCGTGGCGCACGAATTGGCTGCGTCGACGTCACTGGACACTTCAAAGCTTTGCTCTAGCTTACCTGAGAGAAATGAACAAACGAAACTTTTGTGGCACAATTCGCTACAAATACTACGAATGAAGCTCAGTTCAATATACAGATGTCAGTCGGGGAACAATACACGAAATTTGATTCTATCCGATGGTTCACGTCCTGGTTCAATTGCGGATAGTGACAGCAGTCGTCGTAGACATTGCCACCGGTTAATTGTGGCCCACAACCGTTGAAGTTAAGAAGCAAAATCTGCGTGTATTTGTCCAAGCAACGTGCTAGTTATGATCAAGTGTTTAGCGGGCGCCGCTCTATGACAGCTTGCTCCTTTTCCGCGATCCCTGAACGCCTTCATAGTACCTGACCGTTTCCTTGGCTTTTTACCCATCTCCCATCACGCCCGTAAAATAAACATTGTAGCTCAGATTGGTGGACTGACACGCCATTGGCATGATCCCAAAGATGAGTTGCAATCGTGAGCACCAGCTGCCATTCCTAGCTTCGTTTGTACATGTCCTTCGGACGAAAGGATTCGTAAACTCATGAAAGATGCGTCAAGTCAGGTGAAAGTGCGAGGCATTTACTTGCTGGATGGTTGTGAGTATAAGATATTACAAATGGTCATCACGGGCTCGTGGCAACTTACGATCGCGCCCTCATCTTTCTTCTCTTTCGCTTGAGGCGACGAACGCGCTTCTTTCTCCACTTGGCTCTCATCTTGAACAGTCTGTGATTAGTTAGTCACCTTGAATCTCAAGACACTTCGCAAGTGCAAAGAGTGTGGCATGGTCAATGGCCAGTGCGTCAGTCAACTACAAGACCATTGACCGAGAAACATCGTCCAATTGTGCAGTCAAGGGATATTACTCACTGGTTCGTGGATGAGAATCGTGCTTGGATGAAGTGCAACTGGAAGAGGAGCGGGGGAAATCAAAGTGGTTAAGCAATGTTGGATGTAGGGCATAAAGCCCGCTCAAGTCACGTGCGCGAAACTCCAGAAGATGGCTATGGTCCGTGCGTGGCAGCGACTCAACTAGAGCACTTTGTACGACGCATCCACATTAGGAAGGCGCATTCGCGAGGCAGTTGCCATCTGCTAATCCTCTGAGCGTTTCGACTGCTCGCAGAGGATAACTTTTCTCGCGCTCAAGGCTGCAAGATACCTAGATACGTACCTTAGAGAGAATGCTTAAGCGGTTCCATAATACTTCAATTTCACGTCTGCTGTCAGACATTTGTAAACCGATGCGTGCTGAAAAGTCTACTATTTTCCGATATACGCCGACTTACATGCTTCACCATGGCAGACTACGGAGAAATTATTGAATCTGCTCATTCGGCTATGTCCCAGCCAGTCGCCCGCCTCGAATATATCTGTTGCCGCGACGGTCGGGTGACGAAAGGTGTGGATTCCATGATTGGACGGCTTGGTCGATGATGGCTTTAACTCAGCTAATGGTTTTCGCCAGGCATGATATCAATTAGAGAAAATGACATCTTTAAGATTGGAAGAGACCCTGGATCAAAGTAGGTTCCATTCGGCATGCACGGGGATGAACCATCGCTAAGTAATGTAGCGATTTTGCCATCAAAAGCGATCGCGAGAGTTTAGTCTCTAGAAATCACTGTGAGGTGTACACCGTGGTTTATGAACACGGGATCAATCACATCTACGTGCGCGATCGCAAGTCGTTCAACGGAACATATGTCAACCAAATGCTGGTGGGCAAAGGGCCCAATCTGTGCTCCGGCTTTCTCCTGGAAGACGGCGACACAATTGAGATTCTTCCTTATTGGAAGTTCATTCTTCACCAAGAGAACAGTCCACCCAAGGTTGAACTGAGCAAGATTCAGTTGGCTGAGTCCAGGGTACGTTATGTGCGAGAACGCAGCATTGACAATTACCAACACTCGATAGCTTTTTTCGGACAAGTACTTGATCTCAAGACGTTGCATTGGACAAGGAATAGACGCAAATGTCTTTTTGGCGCAGGAAGCGGCCACACGAAGGCAAATCGTGTGTAAAGTCATGAATCTTGACGAATATCAGAACCGTCTAGTTCGTGATGGCTGCAGACGAAAGCTGCAAGAAGCGGATCTTCTGCGACAACTGCGACACGTTAGTAAATGCCCATTTCTCCACAACGTAAAAGGCTAATTAGCTGTGTAGCCCAACATCTTGGCATATGTCGATTCGATTTCTTCACCTCACTCTCTGTAAGGCAAAATCCGCAAGAATGTTTGCGTTGCAATCCAAACTGACGGCACAACAAGATTCATATTCACAGAGTTGGCGGCCGGAGGGGATTTGATGTCGCTTATCAACCGGCACAATGGAATCAAGGAGTTTGATTGCCGAATCATTATTCGGCAGGTGCTACGAGGTTTGAGTTACCTTCACAGCAAGGGCATAATCCACCGCGATCTCAAACCCGAAAATATTCTTCTCGCATACTCGCCCAGGATTGCCTACCATCGGGTAATGCTCTCTGATTTTGCCACTTGCGCAGTACCACGAAGAAGCAGATTGAAGACGATGGTTGGAACAGCGAATTATCAGGCACCGTGAGTCCACGCGCCACTTGCAAGGCTATCTTCTTTCTGTCTGACCCTTGACGAGGGAACTATACGCAGTGGTGCAGGGCCACCAAACGCCGGCCATTGACATGTGGGCAGTGGGCATAACCACTGCCCTCATGTTGACTGCAAGCCTGGAGACCGATGGGATTATCGCGAAACTCTGCCAAAGCAACCAAGAAACCATACTTCAACATTTGGAATGTAACATCTTCCTCCCAAGTTTGAAGCTGGGTAGAAACAGCAAGACATTTGTATGGCAATGTCTCCAGAAATCACCAGAGGACAGATTGACTGTTCTCGAGGCCGAATGCCATGACTGGCTTTGCACACCAGAGGAGCATTTGAGGTTCTTCAAGCAACTTGACCGCAAAGTCCTTGGCGAATGCAAGGTTCAAGCAGAGTTGTCGCCGATGCCTTTGCAGCTGCCCAGCGTTTTGATGGGCTCCTTGGCTGCGGAGCAGGACCAAGATGCGCTCTTCAAAAGCTATCTCAGCCTGGCCCGCCGCCACCCGCTTCTACAGACAGAATTCTCACACCATTTTCAAAACTTTCTACTAAAAAATGAGTCGCCAATCGTTGTGCCCGACAATCAACTCTTCACGAAAGCAGCGACAAAGCAATCAGGTGGAGCATGGGATGAAGGCCTTGGGCTTAACGTTGATCCCACAGACGACGTTGGCGGCTGACGTTACAGGACTTCTTCATACTACATCCCCTTCGAGAGAGCAACGCATCGAAATGCGGACGAAGGGAAGGATATCCGAGCACTGGCGCTTACATCGTGAGATGAAACAATTTCGCAGAAAATAGTAGACCGATGATATGAGGTGACACGAAGGTGACATGATTTTAATGGTATCAACAACTCTGGAATTTTTCGACTGTCGAGTCGACTACATATGACCAGTTCATAAATCTTTGCTGAATCATGGCTACAACGGGTCCTATTTGCAGCAATTCTCACGCAATGTCGTGGTCAAGAACAAAATGAACAAGAAGATAAGAAATAGAACAACCTAGAAAGACGATGAAACCAACCACGATGCTTGTCTCGTGAGACAACTCTCATGCCTGGCCTAAACGAAGGACATTATACGTTGGCCCAGCGTCTGGGTCAACGTTCCCAAAAGCCAACGGCCGCAACTCCGGCCACAATTCCCCTTGAGCGTTGTTCCGATACTTGCCATCTATATCCACGATCCGCGAGGCGAGCATATCCCGAACCAAGGCAACCTGCTCTTTCGCATCCTCGAGAGTGTCCAACCTCGCGATATCGGCCAAAGCAGTCTTCGCCTCTTCCCTCGTCAGCGGCCTCTGCCGCTCTTTCGTCAACGCCTCCGCGATTCCCAGCCCATCCATCTCCCCCTTCACAGCCCCGTAAGACACCAAGTTGCCCCTTCTCACAACAAGAACCTGGTCCGCTAGCTGGCTCCTGTCCAGAAACCTCGCCGCGTCGACCAGACCCCGATACGAGTCGTCATGGACCTTCTGGGGCGTCAACCTGACGGGTAAGTTCCCCGACCGTCCCTCGGGCAGCTTCTCGTAATACCGCACCAGGATCCCCAATCTGCTCAGCGGCGCGGGCACCGCCAACAGCACCACTTCCACCCTGTAGGCCGCGTCGCTGAATATGTGCACCATCCCCGCAAAGTCATGGGGATGGCGGCACGCGCTCTCCACCAGGACATTGATCCTGCGCCTCGTCACCTCCTTGGCTGCCATGGCCAGCCACTGCCTCGCATCGGGCCCAGTCGCCGCAGAGGCGAGGTGCGGCGTCGAGAGCATCAGGCGTGCATAGTCGGGGTGATATGTCTTGTACGTGTCGGCAATGAGATGTGCGGGCCTGTTGTTGTAGTCGTCGTCGTCACGGCAGACGAGATGCATCGCCGACAGGATGGCGGGCGATAGGCGTGTCTTGCCTGCACCTGTCTGGCCAACAGCTAGGACGGCGAGGGGCGGAGCGGAAGAGGAAGCATGACAAGGGAGACGAAGGAATTCAGCCGGCAGGATATCTGTCTGGAAGATGCGGAGGGAGGCTTCTGGCGTGAGGCGGTGGGAGGAGAGGTCGGGAGGGGGAGGGCATCGCGACTCTCTGTCCTGTTGGGCTCTGCTTGTGCACGTGTCTCGGAGCGACGGAGACGGGTCGCCGCCTTCACGCATGACGAAATACTACCTACCTAGTAGTCGAGCGTTGCGAAGTTTCTTCTGCGGAAAGTACAAAATAAGGCGACGGTGGCTCATAAGTTCATCACTTCCTGCGCGACATCAGAACACAAACGGTGGTTGACGGACTTGTGGTAGGGGTGCGCTTTGATTGCACAGAGCCTACTTCTTGAGGAGATACTGCCTTGACGACATTGCATCTTTTCTGTTCTTTTCTTTCCACCTTCCTCTCCTTCCTCTTCTTCTTTTCTTCTTCTTTCTATTTATTTGTTTATTATTGTTTCTGTTTCTGCACTTCCATTTCCAACCTAGGTAGATAAAGATGAAAAGGTCAGGGCGATGTTGTCGCCTGAGCGACTTGGTGGGATCACGTGCATCGTCACGCCGCCGGCCCAGGTTCCCCATGACGCCAGGCACGGCAAGCTTGCCTTGACCGATTCCCTAGACCGCGATGCCACGGCGATAACAACGACGCTGATAGAGTTGCTCTTTTCGCGACGCCGTCCATCATTACTCTCTCTCGCCTTACCGCACCGAAGCAAGCATCGCGAAACCAGCATTCCGCTCCCGGCCTCTCCTCATCCTCCTCCTCCAAACATGGAGTCCGACTACGCTCCCAAGTTTGCCCCCTTCTTCGGCATGGTATGCATCCTCGTCGCCTTCTTGGGCCTCCATGGCCAAACGTTGTAGGCTAATTCGACCTCCTCACGTTAGGCTGGTATTGCAGCCGCCATGATCTTCGGATGTAGGAATCAATTCCCCCCCAGCAAAACTTGCATACCCCAAGAAGAAACAAAGCAAAACATAGACACAGCATCTGTTCTGACACATTCTTCGCACGCTCAGCTGTGGGCGCTGCATACGGCACCGCAAAGTCGGGTATTGGCATCGCCGGCGTGGGAACCTTTCGTCCCGATCTGATCATGAAGGTTTGATAGACCCCTTTCCGTCCCCTTCGCGGCCCTCTCGTAACCAGCTAAACCGAGTCCTCTGTCCGTAGTGCTTGATTCCCGTCGTCATGTCCGGCATCATCGCCGTCTACTCCCTCGTCATATCCGTCCTGATAGCGCAGGACCTCGCTCCACCATCTGCATCACAGAGCTACGCACTCTTCTCGTTCGTCCAGAACCCCAACCCGAACAGATTTTTTTTTTTTTTTGCGCCGGACACTTTGGTCTTTTTGAGAGAGAGAACAAAGGAAGAAGGAAGAAAAAAAAAGAAGAAAAAAAAGACGTGTTTGAAAATAGATCGCTAACTCTTGGTGGTTGTCTTGTTTCCAGTGGATTTATGCACCTCGCGTGCGGGCTGGCCGTCGGCATAACTGGTCTCGCTGCCGGGTACTGCATCGGCGTTGTCGGTGACAAGGGCGTCCGGGCTTACATGGAGCAATCGAGAATCTTTGTCGGCATGGTTTTGATTCTCATCTTTGGAGAAGTCCTTGGTCTTTATGGGTATGTTGTCACGTGGATTGCTTGCTATGCTATGCTATGCTATGCTATGCTATGCTATGCTATGCTATGCCTTGTTTTGCTTTGCTATGTGTATTGTTCCTTATCCGTTGTCCGTTGATGATGGCTGACATGACACAGCTTGATTGTTGCTCTGCTGCTCAACTCGCGAAGCAAAGGTTGAGATTAGAGCTGTCCTGGTATCATCACCACGCTGCGGATCATACGACCCTTCGTGGCTCGTTTACTGTACTGCACAACGCCAAAATATACAAAAAGAAAACAGAGGACATGTCTGTTGGCAAGCAACGCAGGCAGATGTCTCACTAGCTGCATTGGGCAAGGCGTTCCGGGATTGTCTATACATTACATTTGTGAGGTAGAACAGAAGGCAAACCCTTTTGTTATTTTAAAACATTGCGTGCGAAGCTCGTCGAACGGTCATGGCTCATCTGCTGCTCTTCGGAGAGGCAATACCGTAAGGACTAGACGCTTTCCCGCTGATCACGTTGCCATTTAAAGTGATGCAGAATTCTACAGTTTATGCACCGGCCGTGCCAAATATCACCATGGACAATTTTTGCGGTTTATATTTCACGATTTGAACTTAACTGTGCTGACACTGACACTGACACTGATGCCCAATGTTCAGTGATGAAAGAAAACTAATCCAGGCAATGATGTAGCTATGCCTAGTACAGAGCAACCCCGTGAAACAAAATTGAGCCAGCTAGAATAAAGGGAGACGATGCCGCAGAGTGGGCAGACAAGGCGGAACAATAACTCGGATTTTAGTCAATTGCGCCGTCGGATGCATCATGGGATTCGTTAGGCATTCTGCATGACAAGGGGTGGGAAGAAAAGATTTGTGAAAAAAAACCCGTGCTAACCCCCCCCCCCCCCCCCCCCCCTTTCAAGCCAGCTGAGCGGGGGGTGGGGGCGATGCAAGTGAAGCGCGAGAAACAAAACATGCCGTGCTCGTGGGGAATTCTTCCCCTGTCTCCCTACGTTGGCAGGAGGCGGCCGCCGATTCTGCGGAAAAGTTTCTTTCGTTGGGTACTCTCAAGGTCGCGACGGAATCGAGCCCAGCTTCTCTCACGCTCGTCCCAGCTCCTCATTTGTGCTGCAGAGAGTCAGGCAAGTGGTGCCCATTAGGTGCGTTGCTGAGGGAAGAAAGGAGAGAGAGAGGAAGAAAGAGGGAGAGATGGAAGGGGAAACTGGTACGAACCTAGCAGCCAGTCCCATTGCCTGTCCTCTCGGACCAAGATGTCTTCCCCCGTCTCCCGAAGGAGCCTGTCGCGACGAGCCTCAGCGGCTGCCACTTCTCCCACAAGGGACGGGTCCTCCAGAGGCCGCGCCACCTCGGACCGGCTTTCCGGTTGGTCTGGCACGATGGGCTCATTCAAGCCCTGGCGGGCCACGGACTCGGACGACGCAGCGGCGTACCGGCCAGACGTGATGCGTCGCTCCGCGACATTGCGGTAGTGGCGCGCTGCGGGAGCGTTGCTGGCAGACCATGTGGGAAGATGGAAGCTCTGCATCGATATGGGACTCTGAGTCGGGGCCGGCGGCAGGGGAGGCAGACCAATCGTTTGCTGGCGAGACGTCGTCGTCGCCCTCTGGCGGCCGGGGGCAAACAACGGGGCAGGAGAGGCACTCGTCATCGTCGTCGCCAGCGTGGCGGTTCGGGAGGCCGGAGGGCTGTACGGCGGGATGGCCTCGTTGTGGTTGTTGGGGAGGGTGTGGTACGAGGGGGCGTCGGAGCCTTTTTTATTTATATATATTTTATATAAATGTTGTCAGCAAGATGAAAGCCAGGTGGAAGGAAGATATCATGGTGCGGAGATCCACAGGAGTATACTGACGATACGAAGGGGCGGCAGAGCGCACCGAGGCTGTTTCAACGTCCTCGGCGCTGTACCGCGGTGCTGAAACAGAGCCGGTCATCGTCGCAGGAATGAAGGCAAACCCTGGGTTCGTTTTTTCTTTCTTCTTCTTCTGTTCTTCTGACGTCTCGTGACAGCGCTCGAAGTGCGAATTTTCCGTTCCGCCCAGTATTCGACACGCTCGTACAGCTGGACCATGAAATCAAGATTCGAGAGTCAATGAATTGGGGTAGACGCGGCTTGCTTGTTGTCAGTCGTTTGGAAAGGGAGCAATGGGGGGATCTCCGACTGCCGGGAAGTAGGTATGTACGCGGGGTATACGTGAGAACGAGCGGCAAGGTGTGTGTAAAGTAAATGAAGGAGTAGAGATCGGCGAGATAGGCAATCCAAAAATAGGCAAAAGATCCCGTGCCACTTGAGAGAGGTATATATGTACTAGGTATATATATATAGTATTGGTGCTTGCCACGAGCACGGCACCTGAATTGTCTTGGAGGAATTTCCCCGCAAGCTCCAAGTCGGCGTGGATCGCGATAAGGCAAGTTTACCAGTTTACGAGGGCGGGCAGGCGGGGAGTGAGGGAATAATGATCAGGAGAGGTCCGGGACAAAGTTGGATGGAGGAAGTGCGGGCACGCTTTGTTGGCACGCAATGGCACGCAATGGCACGCATCATGCATGTCATGAGGCACCGTCGTAACTTGTGCTTACGACTGGGACGTCTTGGCGGGGGTCCTGCAGCTGGACTGCAGCTGGCCGACAGCTGGAGAAAAGGGCCAAGAAGGGACTGTCATGCAGACGTAATGCGCAGAAAACACGGTGCACGAGGCGTCGCCTCTCACGATTCCGATGTGGTCTTGGTAGATACAGTGCACACAGTAGAGTGCACACAGTAACAGACGGTACTCTCACCTCACCGTTCACGGTCTGACCTGACCACAGTGACCAGATTGGGCACGGCTGACCTAACTCAAATTGGCTTGGCCGCAGTGGATAATTTGAACAAAGCAAGTCCAAGATCAAAGTCGTCCGTCGCGAAGTGGCTCACCCCTTGCCCCCACAAATCGCGTCTCCCACGTCAAGGCCATTTGGAAACCATTTTTCGAACATCACAATATACCCCCTTCACTGCCATGCCAACCCGTGTGCCTCACCGTGACAGCTCCGAGGATGCAGAGTCTCAATCAGACTCACCATCCTCGTCACCAACCTCATCGTCCACGCCGAACAGCCGGGCTGTGCGACAAAGGCCCGACGCGCAAATCACGCCGCTCTCGAAGCGGAAGAGAACCAACACGGCCGCCTCTGAGCCGTCCCGCAACCGGCGTAGGACGACGGCAGGACCCGATGGCGAAGAGGAGCCCGGTGATGACGACTTTTCCGACGTATATGACCCCGACCAGCCCCTGCAAGAGCGTCGAAAGGTGCAGAGAGACCTGAGGAACCTGTTGAAAGACATCAACGACAAGGCAGAGGAGTACCTGCAAAGTGGCTCACGTGGACTGCACGAGGCCATCCTGCAGGCGGACGAGCTTGCCAAGAAAGTCAAACAAACCACCGAGGCGACCATCGATTCGCGACTACTTGTCGGCACGACCGATCTTTCGTTTCGAAAGGCCTTGCGGCTTGTCCAAGGCAGCGTATCACAAGGACTTGATGTCGACGAGTTCGTCTCCAAGGCCATTACCTACATGCGACATGGCGGTGGCATCAGCGACGACAATGCTCCCGAATTGTCAAGCACACAGCGTCAACGGAGGACCGTGTCGCAGCGGAGGCGCACCCTGCAAGACGAAGACGACGACGATGACGACATTGGCGACGATGGGGACATGATGAACTGGCCGCATCTCGGACGTTTTGCGTGCTTGCCGCACATCCGGCGGCCAGCGCTGCCGGGATTCCTGCTGGGGCCGCTGTCCGTCGAGAAGAAGGCTCGCAGATTGACCAAGCGCAGCGCTCCCTTTCGACCTGATGCTCTGAGAGAGACGAGGCCCCAGGTGCTCAATGTGGACGACATGGCCAAGAAGGGAGATGACTTGACCGCCATGTGTACCAGCATCTTGCAGCGCCTGCGCGCAATCCAGGCAGAAACGCAGGACACTGTTGCTGACTTGATAGACGATGACATGGACGACGCGGAAAAGACGAGGCTGATGCATCAACACGGTCTTCGAAGCACGGGAGGCATAGACTTGATGCGGTTTGTAGTGAACCCGGACTCGTTTGGACAGACGGTGGAGAACCTGTTTTATGTCAGTTTTCTCATCAAGGACGGACGAGTCGCGATTGAACTGGACGAGCACGATCTTCCTGCTCTTGGTGCGTGTGCCCGCCCCGCCGCCGCCGCCCGTCTCCTATCCCGCGCCACTTTCATCATTCTTCATTGAACGACCTGTTCAACCTTGCTGACCCTCAGACCGTAGCCCCTGTCGACAGAGAATCGATCCCCGACGAAACCCAGCTCCATGGCGCGTCAAAGCACCAGGCAATCTTGTCCATGGATGAAGGAGTCTGGCGAGAGATGATTGACGTTTTTCAAATCAACAACCCGATGATACCTCATCGCAGAGAGGCAAACCATTCGGGGCCCGGGGCACGGGGCTGGTACAGTTGATGTCGGGAAAAGAAAAGTGATGTCTCCTCGAGCCGAGAATCGTATTTTTCAAAGCAATGAATGAGGCAGGAGTGGGCGTGCATAAAGACAAGAGATGTGAAAAAGAAAAAAGAGTAAAAGACAAGAAGCTGTCATAGTCTGGTTGCCCATGGTGTGAATTCAAAGTCCTTTGTGGTGTTCAATAAATCCTCCTGATTGAACCTACAACCAACCACTGACAAGTGGAACAAAGGGGGGGGGGGGGGGAAGGTTGTTCAACCATACTCACTGACTACCTACCACGCGCCTGCGCTTCAAAGAAAAAAAGGAACAAGCAACAAACGGTTCGGGAAGGGTTTGCGAAACGTATTTAAATGCAAGACATGCTTTGGATGCGACACTAGTATCCCGTTGCTGGAAGCACATCACTCTTTTTCTTTCTATCTTTTTCTTCCCCCCTCTCTTTTGCCAGCATTTGTTTCGGAAAGCCCAAGACACCCTTTCTCTCTCCTCTACTCTTGCAAAGCCGGAATAAAAAAGGAAAGAAAAAGGGTGGAAATAAAATAAACCATGTCCACGTCTGCAACAGCATTTACGCTTGAAGAGGAGCCTTCGTATGCCCTCACGAGCACGAGCGCCGATGATACGTCTTCATCGGACAGCTCAAAATCCAACCACAAGGCGGAAGAAGGGACGAGGGATGGGGATCCCGAGACTGATGTCGGAGACGTGACGGCCGATACCGTGTACACGCAGTACGCGCAGGAATCCGACGACGACCGGGCGATGAGGATGACGACTACTACTACGGATGAAGGGCCATTCGTGAGCAGCTGCACCCCCGCGTTGGCCGGGTTTGACAAGTTCACGGCCGCGCTCGAGGAGTGGGAGGACAGCAGGCTCGTGTGCCGACAGCTGCTGGAGCACATGCCCGAGGTGCAGCGCTGCCTGCGGCCGGAGGACCTGAACCCGGCCCGGAACCTGTGCGCGAGGGGCTGCCGCGCCATGGAGGAGTACCAGGCCGCCGCCAGGACGGAGGAGCGCATGGACCTGTCCTTCCTGGTCCGGCAGTACGGGAGGCAGACGGTCGACAGGCTGGAGCGGTTCCTGCGCACGCAGACGACCGTGGTGAGGCACGCGCGCGACACGCTGTCCACGGTGATGGAGTACCTCGACATGCTGGCTCCGATGCTGGAGCGGGTGGACTTGCAGCTGCAGCGCCGGTCGGACCCGTGGGGGGGGGCCGACGGCGACGGGACCGCGGCGGATGCGGAGATGGAGGCCGTGCGGGATCTGCTCGGGCAGGTGGCCACGCTCAAGGAGGAGAGGTTTGAGCTCAGGCGTCGGATCGCGGCGGCGGGGCGACCGAAGAGCGAGCCTGCGAGGGGGGATCCTTCGCAAAGGGCAGCATCTCTGGAACACATGGCCGACGTGGTGCACGAGAGCCCGACAGCGGCCGCGGAGCACGAGCACGAGCACCGGCACCGGCACCGGCACAGGCACCGGCACAGGCAACACGCGGATACCTCCTCCCAAGACTCCTTCTGCCAAGGCTCCTCCCCACAAGGCCCCTCCTCCGAAGGGCACTTCTCCGAACGCCAAGCCGAGCTGCTGCAGGCGCCCATGCCGCAGCAGCGGCAGCGACGCGGATCAAGGCCCTGTACCGTGTCGGAGTGGCTCTCGCAGGCCGACACGGGCTCATGGGACGGCATTGGCGGCGGCGGCGGCGGCGGCGCATCAGCCGCAAGGCCCGAGGAGGCCGTGTGCTCGCTCTGCGGGGAGGCGACGGCCAAACTCGCGGCCAAGTACCACGACCTCGCGGCCGAGTGCCACGTGCTGAATGCAGACTTCCAGCAGCTGGCGGACGAGTACGAGGTGCTGGCGGCGACGCACGACAAGGCGCTCGACCGGTACGACCTGGTCAGGGAGGAGCTGGACGGGGTGCTGGAGGAGCTGGGCTCGCTGAGGAGGCGGTACGACTACGAGCGCGAGGTGCACAACCAGGTGACGGTCATGTACGTGACCAAGACGGCGGGCGTGGACTGGAACGGGGGCAGCAAGACTATGGCGGACTCGCCGGGCGTGAGCCCCAAGACGGTCGCCGCGCCGTTCCGAACCGCTGCCACTCCTGCTCCTGCTCCTGCTCCGACTCGCGCTCCCCGTTCGCCCAGTCCCGGCTCCCCGCAGCAGCCGGGACGGCAAAGAACCAACGACGGCGACGGTGACGGCCGAGCGGAGGACTGCCAGGCCCAGCCGCCATCACCGTCCCTGCACACGGTCCTGTCGGAGCAGTGGCTGTGCTGGCCCACGCTCTACGACGCCGTCCGGTCGAGGCCGGGAACGCGGCCGTGGCCGTGGCGCGCGCTCCTCACG
>SRQA01000825.1:0-15955 GCA_018360365.1 Claviceps citrina | reverse complement strand
TAGGGATATTAGAGTAAGAGATTAAGAAAGTTATAGCTTATTTAAAGGTATATAGTAATAGGTAATAGTCTTAATTCTTGCCCCCTTCTATCTAATCTAGTTAAAAGTCTATGCCTATATAATTATAAGTGTTATATGCCTCTAGTCCTTGCCACAAGTCTAGCAGTTATACCTTGCTATAAGTCTAGCGCTTATACGCGGCAAATAACCTTGTTATATAACGCGAATCTAATAGAGGCTTGCTTATGCAAATAGATCCTGTTAGCCTAAGGCAACCTCGTGGCTTTCTAGTCCTAACAAGTAAGGTGCTTAAGATACTTTAAGACTAGTTATTTAAATACACCCTTTACTATAGTAATCCCTATAAAGAGCCTTAGTCTAATAATATTTTCCTTACTAAAGCACACTATTTAAAAGAGACCTTTAGAGGCATTCTTCCTAACACTAGCGCTATAGGAGTCTCTATAATTAGCATTACTTAAGCCTAAGCCCTTTTATGCCTGTTTCCCTCGCTATAAATTAACTAATCTATAAGTTAATATAATATTGCCTTTAGCGCTAGAAAAGCATTATTACTAGGTTCTTTAAAGGTTCCTATAGTGCTTAGAGAGATTAAATTTCACGTGCTACTAATAGTAACACCTTTCTTGTTCTTAATTACTAATATAAACTATATAAATATAAAGCTTAATAACCTAAGGAACCTGCTAATTTAAGGCATAAAAGAGATCCCTATAACCTAATAATAGGGTTATTTATAATAAGATCTTAAGCTAACTATAGCGGTTGCCTTCTTCCTTATAAAAACGTAACTTTATTAGCTTTATTAATGTTTTAGTTACCCTTTAATTAGAAGACTATAAAAGGTTCTTTACAAAGCTAGTAAGGAATTTAACCTAAAGATCTTGCAAAAGATTACTAGTTTCTGCGAGTAGTATTAACTTTATAGCAAGAGCCCTAGCTAATTTAAGTTTACTTTAAAAAATAACTATAAGTTTAATTACAAGATTATTATTAATATTCTCTAAATTAATAGTAAGCTACTCCTTTATATTATAGATTCTACTATAGCTTTCTAAGCTACTTATTTTCTTAAACTAAAGAAGTAGACTACTAGAGATGTCTAGGACACTATTAGAGCTTATTAGATTAATAATTATCTTAGACTGCCTAAATAGATTATTTATAATGCTAGGAAGAACTTTGCGTTAGCGGAATTTTATTAATATGCCTAAGGGTTAGTAATTAAAGTTAATAAGGTCCCTGTGGAAGCTTATAATAGCGTTAGAAAGGTTAAAAGATATTATACTCCCCTCTAATATGCGTATAGTATTATTAAAAGCAAACTTAGAGACTATGTATAGCAAGACTACCTTCTTTAAATAGCTATAAAAGCTATTAATAACTTTACTAGCCTAAACAGCCTTATTCTAATACTTTTTATATTTAGGGCATATCTATAACTATTATAGGATTTACTACTAGCGTTTTTTATTATTTAATGCGCTAAAGTAATTTGTAAAGCTACCTTTAAAGCCTGTAAATTACTTGCAAAGCATTAGATTAGTAATACCCTTGCCTGCTACAATAGGCCTAACACTCTCCTAACCTACTAGATCCCGCTATAATCTAAGGTATAGGTCTAGTGTAAGAAAGGTAATTAGTAAGGTTTTTATAGACTCTTAGCTATAGAAGGCATAACCTATATAGTAGAAATGCCTTTAGGACTAATAAAATTTAGATTTATTATTATAAAGCTATTCCTATATAATCTAGGTAATCTAGAGATTATAGCTAATAAAGAAACCCTTCCTCCTCCACCTACTAATAAGAATAAAGAGGATTATAATAACTAACTATATAAACTAATAAAGAGAGTTACCTTTAACTTTTCTAATAAAAACACTATTAAAAGGCAGCCTATTAAGCAAGGCAGAGGCAGATTATAAAAGACCCCTTTAATTAACTAAGACTTTAAGAACTTAATGCTTTAAGGCACCCTGCTTACTAAAGTGTTTTTTATTATAAAAGAAAAAGAAGATCTTACCCTTGCTTATTAACTTCGCTAGTAAGGCATTATAAAAACTATAGGAGCACCTTTTAAGGCATTCTAGTAGAAAGAACTTAACACTTTGCTCTAGTAAGAAGTCTTCTAACTTAAGATTTATAACGCTAAAAAATATAGCATATAATATATTTTTAATAGCTGTTTTATAAATAAAATTAAAGGCAAAGGCACCCTAGTACTATAAAAAAAATCATAACTTATAGTATAAGCTTATAATAATACTAGCAAGTAGATAATCTTAACCTAGGCTCTTATAATTTAATAGGTAAGTTAATAGTTAATTATAACTTTAGCTCCCTTACTTACAAAAAGGGATATCTCTATTAAGCTAAGAGATATTACACAAGCCTACGTTTAATTTATTATAAGCCTTAACCGCAAGATCCTATGCTAATTGCCTAAAGAAGTTAGAGATTAGCATTCTCCTAGCATAATTATAGTAATTATTAAGCCTCTCTACAGAATCCCTAAGGCTAGCATGTACTAGTAGGTAATATACTAGAAGTATTATTACAAGAAGTTATTTATAATGCCTTTTATATATAACCCTTGCCTCCTTATTAGTAGCTCTATAGATAAATTTAGTATTATAAGTATGTAAACTAATAATACTTTTATCTTAGCTAATTAACTATTTTTTAATTAAGAAGAAAATAAACTATAAGCTGCTAAATTCCTTGCTAAACTAAAGGAGAAGCTTATAATAAACTACCCTCTAATCTTTAATAGTTATAAGCTTACTCTTAATGCTAATTCCTCTATTTCTCTTTACTAAAAAGGGCAGATTAGTAAGCTTTAACTTATTAATAAAAATCTAGAGAAGCGCTAGAAGGAATATTATTAACAAAAAGCTTATAGAGCATATATTGCTATAATTTATTAACCTAAAGCCGCCTTTAACCTCTTTTTTACAGCACAAAAACAAGATCTTATAGATAAGGATATTAAATTCCTTAATAAAAGGCTTTAGTAGCAAATAAATTACCTAGATTAAGGGCTATGTTATATCCTAATTAACCTTAAAAAAGTAAATCTCTTTGTCTTTATTAACAGATCCTTTATAAATAATAAAGACTTTAGCTCTTAGATTAAATACCTTATTATAATTAGAAATAAGGACTTTAGTAAGGCTTAATTTATAATAAAAGGTAATATTATTATATACAGCTTAACGAAGTGTAAACATGTCACACGCAGCGCCCTTGCTTCTAAATTATATAGTATAGTTTAAGGTGCTAATATAGCCTATGTAATTAGCATAACTATTAAGATAATTACAGACTAGCTTAGTTTGCCCGAAATTCTAATAATCCTATGTATAGATTTAAATTTACTATATAAATACCTTATTAAGCTTAGTACTACTAAAGAGAAGTGATTAATAATTAGTATTATAGCTCTTTAGTAATTATATAAATATAGAGAAATCTTCAAAATCCGCTAGATTAATAGCAAAGATAACCTAGCTAATATAATAACAAAGACTTTACTAAACTAAGCGCTTAAGACCCTTATTAATATAAATAAGATTATAATTAGGATAGAAGGTTAGGTAAAAAGAGTAGTATAAGACCTACTAAAAGGGTTATTATAAGAGTTATTATAAGAAGTATATATACTTTAATCTTTGTAACAGTAGCTGCCCTATTAAGATATATAGACCTTAATTTTGCGGCCTATAGAGGCCTTTGTTAAGAGTTATAGATCTTAAGCAGTAGCGTTGTAATATATATAATTATAATAACTTCTATATTTATTTCTTTAGCTATAACTATAGTGTGTTGTGTGTGTTTTAGGGATATTAGGGTTGTACTAATTAGTACTTATTATGTTATAATAACTATTGCTATTTCCTTTGTTACTTTATATAAGGATTTAATTAAAGGATTAGATTTAATTAGCTAAGTGTTTAATATATTTAGTAGGGAGGGATTAGAGGCTCTTTATATTGTGTTAATTTCTGGCATAAAAAGAGAAGAGTGCTAGTGTTAATATTAATATAATAGGTTAGGTTAATATAGACCTAGCGCATCCTAATTAGCTGCATCTAAGCTTGCCTTAGATGGGTAGCTAGTGCGCTAGTTACATAACCTATAACTTTGCGTATTATGAAAACCACTAAAAGGCCTCCTACTTAGCTAGCTAGATAGTAAGATTAATAACATTAACTAGAATCCTAGTACTTCCTTTTGCGCGCGCATTGCTTGTTATTTCTTGTACCTTTGTTATTAATTCGCCTGTGTACAAATCAACAAATACTTTTCTAAAATTAATATTAAAAACGCCTACTACTAGATCTAAATAAAAGCTAGTAATAAGTAAAAAACTACTTTCTAAACCTACTATAAACACTTTAAATACCTTATTATACTATTTAGCCTTACTAATACCCTAGCTATATTCTAAAATTATATTTACTAAGCTCTTTACAAACTAATAAACACTATTTATATAGTGTATTTAAATAATATTCTTATCTTCTTTAAAACCTAAAAAGTATATATAAAATATATTAAATAAGTCCTTAAATATATAAAAGAGGTAAAGCTATATATAAAACCTTCTAAGTATACCTTTTACTAAGACTTAGTAGAATTCCTAGGATTTATCTTATTAACTACTAGTATTTTAATAAACCCTAAAAGAGTTAAAACTATATAAGATTAGCAAGAGCTAAAGAGCTTTTAGAATATATAAGTATTCCTTAGATTCTATAATTTTTACTAATACTTTATATACTAATACTCTAGCATTATAGTACCTTTAAATATACTTATAAAGGGCAGCTAAAATAGTATATAAAAGGGTACCTTTTAATTTAGACTAGCTAAAAAAATAGTGTTTATATAGCTAAAAGCTACCTTTTAGGAGGCCCCTCTTCTTTATTATTATAACCCTAATAAGTAGGTCTAGATTAAAACAAATACTTTAGTCTTTATAATAGCTAGCATTATCTTATAGCTAAATAATAATAAGCAATACTACCCTATAGCATTCTAGTTAAGGAAGTTTATAAATATAAAAAGAAATTATAGTACTATTAACTAAGAGCTCTTTATAATAGTTAAGTTATTTAAATACTAGTAATACTATATTAAAGGGGTAAAGAATCTAGTTAAAGTCTTATTAAACTACTATAACTTTTAGACTTTTATAAGCCTACTAAAGCTAAATAGCAGGCAAGTATAATAATATATATTTTTATTACCTTTTAACTTTATTATTAAATATAAACTAAGTAAAAGTAACCCTACTAATATACTATTAAAATAACTAGATTATAATAGTAAAACGCTAATAAATTTAAGGCTACTACCTAACTTATAAAAGAAGTTTTTATTTACCCTAAGTAGTAAGAAGGCTAATAAGCCTAGAGAGATATATTATATAAAAAAAGCAAAAGGGGTTATAATACCTAAGAGAAGATATAGTAAAATGCCTTTAGGAAAGGAAAATACTCTAGTTATAGGGGATTAGTAGTAATATAGTAAAATACCTTTAAGAGAGGAAAATACTTTAGTCTATAATCTTAAGGTCTAGACAAGCAAGGTAGCTACTAGAATACTAATAAAGCATAAGCTAGTAGCTAATAAATTTATAGCTAAAGTAAGATATATTTTTAGCATTAAATTACATAAAATCTAGGCAGCTATTATATTACTAGATTTATATAACTATACTATAAATAAATTACTAGCTTAGCTATTAAAAATAGCTTAGGACTATAACTAAAACCTTTAGATAAGTAGCTAGGCCTAAGAGGCAGCAAAAGGGAGGGAAAACGCTAGGATATAAAAATATAATATATATAGCCTCCTAATATATAATAACTAAGTAGCAGTACCTTAGAACCCTATTTTATAAGTAAAGCTTCTATAGCTATACTATAATAATTCCTTAGCTAGTTACTTTAGTATTAACTAAATAATTAAATTACTATAATATAATTTCTACTAGCCTAGCCTACAGAAGGTAGTAGCAGACTATATATTTAGTTATACTAAATATTAGTGTATTATAGCAAGATAGTATAAGCTATATAAAAAGCTTAAATTACTTCTAATACTAAGGTAATTATAGGTTAAAGTATTAATAAACTTTATTATAGGATTACTATAGGCATTCTACTATAAGTAAGAAACTAACTTAATCCTAGTAATTATAAACTAATTTACTAAGTATTTTATACTCCGTCTTATTACTATTATAATTAATACTACTAAGCTAGTAAAGACCTTTTATATAAAAATTAAATTAAAATTTAGTGTGCTAAAGGGCATTATATTAGACAAAGGATTAGTATTTATAAGCAAATTCTAGTCTAAGCTATATTTCTACTCTAAGATAAAACAAAGGCTTTTTATAGCTTTTTACCCGCAAACTAATAGTTAAATAAAACAAATAAACTAAGTTCTTAAATATTACTTTTATTACTTTATTAGAGAGAACTAACTAGTATAGCTAAAGCTACTACTATAGGCTTAATTTGCTTATAATAATATAGTTAACTAATTAATAGGCTTTGCTCCCTACTATATACTTATAGGGTATTATCCTAAATTTTACCTTAGTCTTAGGGATAAGACTACTAAGGGAGAGGTACTAAAGGCAGAGGCCTAAGTAATAAAGCTATAGAAAGTATATAAATAACTTTAAAAAATATAGTAAAAGGCTAGTAAATCCTAAGCAAAATACTATAATAAATAATATACACTACTACTAGTATTTAAGCATAAGAACCTTATATTATTATTAGCCTAGAATATTAGGGTAAAGGAAGCGAAATATAAGCTAACCTTAAGATTTTTAGGACCCTTTTACGTTATTTAGGCAATTAGGAAGCAAGTATATAGACTAGCATTACTAGAAAAGTATAGCTACCTATATAATATATTTTATATTAGCCTGCTTAAGCTATAGAATTACTATAAAAATAGTATAAATATATAGGTAAATATGCTAGACCTTAAAGAAAAAAATAAACACTACTAAGTTAAAGAAATTAAAGAATAGAAAATAGTTAAAAGAAAGACTTATTACCTAGTAAAGTAGAAGGGATAGCTAAGTAAATATAATTAATAGGTCCTAAATAAGAATATAAACATACTATAGCTAATAGCAGTATACAAAAAAAAGATATAGTTACTAACAAAAAGGGGATAATAAGCTCCTAAAAAACACTAGCTATTATTTAGCATACTATTTACATATTAAAAAAAAAATTAATTAAGACCCTAAAACTACCCTTAAAAAACAAAAAGAAACACCCCCTATACTATAAGAATATTTACTAAAAAAGTCCTTATTATAACACTAGTAGTAAGACTAGTAAACTTATTATAGTCTTTTTCCTTATTAAGCAACCCCCTAACTAAGGTAAAAAACTAACAAATAGTAATTACCTAGGGGAGATACCCTAGGTCCTTAGGATATAGACATAACTTTATCTAGGCCTTCTAGACTATAAGGGCATTATTATAATTAGCCTAAGGGGGTATATTTATTAGTAAAAAATAAGGTAAATAAAGGTAATTATATTATAAAATACTTATAATTCTAGGCAATAGTGCTAGACTATATATTATAGTAGTAAGATATTATTATAAGATAATATACTAGTAGTATGCTATAAAGGTAGCCTATAAAAACATTAGAAAATAAAGAGTAAATAATAAGTAAGAAGCTATATACCTAATACCCCTTTACTACCCTAGTTAGCCTAAAAGTAATATAGTAAGCTATATTAGTATAAATAAAACTATATAATAAGTTAAGTAAGCTATAAGTAACCCTAAGGTAAAAGTTATTAAAATATAAAAATAAAACTAAGGGAGTAATAGTAATAATAGTATAAGTAGTAATAATATAAGTATAGTAGTAAATAGCTAGTAAGAGGGTAGTAATTTCCTTTTTCTTCTTTTTTTTATTATTACTAGTAATATTATCTTTATTATTATTATTATTCTTCTTTTCTTTAGCAAGAGAAGTATACTTAGCTAGTAAGGACTTAGTCTAGCCTAAAAGCTTTACTAAATTAGTAAAGTTACTAGTAAAGGTTAGGTAATACTAAGGATAGGAGTTAGTAAAAGTATAAAGAACTATAGTATAAAGAATATATACTATCTTATATATATTACTATAATTCTTATACTAAATATAATGCTTAAATACTTTATTATAGCTAAATAAGGTTAAATTTATAGTAAATTTACACTTAATAATTAAAACTACTAGCTTAGTACTATAGTTACTCTTAAGTTTATTAAGTTTAGTATAAGTATAATATATATAGGCATATTCTTTTAAGAGTAAAGCTATAATATTAGTAGTAATTAACTAGCAAATTAATAAGAAGTTTAAATAGGAGTGGAAGTGTAAATATAGAAAAAAATAGTATTATAAAAAGGTAATAATTATAAAATAGAATAAATAGCAAAAGTAGGCAAACTTTATACTATTATATTATATACTAGGTAATTTAATATATTATTATTATTATTATTATCTATTATAATACTATAGGATAGTAACTAGTAAGAAAGTGTTAGATAGCTAGTAAGGCTGTTTAGAAGCCTAGCCTAAAAGTAGGGGGGTAATTATAAGGTGTAGCCCTATAAGATAGGCTATACTAGATTACCTAGTAATATTATAGAGAATCCCTAGCTAATGCCTAAGGCTTATACATATAGCTAGTATATCTAGTAACGCGTGCGCGCACTATTCTTGCTTAGTAAGCTTAAGTCCTTTTATAATACAATATACGCCTTTTTGCTACTGCCTAGCCACAACGTCTCTCACACCTCTGTTTAACTTACGTTATATAATAAGGTTATTTGCTGTGTATAATTGCTAGACTTATAGCGAGGTATAACTGCTAGACTTGTAGCAAGGACTAGAGGTATATAATACTTATAATTATATAGGCACAGACCTCTAACTAGATTAGATAGAAGGGGGCAAGAATTAAGACTATTACCTATTGCTATATACCTTCGAATAAGCCGTAACTTCCTTAATCTCTTACTCTAATATCCCTAACCTATTTATAACACTTAAGCTATAAGGTAATTTAGGTATTATAATTTATAAAGTCTTAAAGTAATATAAGAGTTTACTCCTAAAAGCTACCTTAGTTATTAGTAAAGTAGTCCTGCTTTTTTATAGTTTTTTTACTAATAAATTAGTCTTATCTTGCCTTATAAACTTAGTTTATATTACTAAAAGTAAAGAGGATTTTCTAGTAGTTATATTAATACTTATATTTTGCTTTATTAAAGACATAGTTTAGGTTATTAATTTAGATTTTTGTGAGAGACGTCGTGGCTAGGCAGTAGCGAAAAGGTGTATATTGTATTATAAAAGGACTTAAGCTTACTAAGCAAGAATAGTGCGCGCACGCATTGCTAGATATACTAGCTATATACGCAAGCCCTAGGCATTAGCTAGGGATTCTCTATAATATTACTAGGCAATCTAGTATAGCCTGTCTTATAAGGCCACACTTTATAATTACCCCCCTACTTTTAGGCTAGGCTTCTAAATAGCCTTACTAGCTATCTAACACCTCCTTACTAGTTACTATCCTATAGTGTTATAATAAATAATAATAATAATAATAATATATTAGATTACCTAGTATATAATATATAGGTATAAAGTCTGCCCTCTTTTACTACCTATTCTGTCTTATAACTATTACCTTTTTATAATACTATTTCCTTTTTTATATTTATACTTATACTCTTATCTAAACTTCCTACTAATTTACTAGTTAATTACTACTAATATTATAGCTTTACTCTTAAAAGAATACGCTTATATATATTATACCTATACTAAACTTAATAAACTTAAGGGCTATTATAGTACTAAGCTAGGAATCCTAATAATTAAGTATAAGTTTACTATAAATTTAACCTTATCTAGCTATAATAAGGTATTTAAGCGCTATATTTAATATAAGGATTATAGTAATATATATAAGATAGTATATATTCTTTATATTATAATTCTCTATACTTTTACTAACTTTTATTCTTAGTATTACCTAACCTTTACTAGTAACTTTACTAATTTAATAAAGCTTTTAGGCTAAACTAAGTCCCTACTAGCTAAGCATACTCCTCCTACTAAGGAGAAGGAGAATAATAATAATAATAAAAATAATACTACTAGTAATAATAAAAAGGAGGAGAAGAAGGAAATTACTACCCCCTTACTAGCTATCTACTACTATACTTATATTACTACTACTTATATTACTACTATTATTACTCTCTTAGTCTTATTCTTATATTTTAATAACTTTTACCTTAGGGTTACTTATAGCTTACTTAACTTACTATATAGTTTTATTTATATTAATATAGCTTACTATATTACTTTTAGGCTAACTAAGGTAGTAAAGGGGTATTAGGTATATAGCTTCTTACCTATTATTTACTCTTTATTTTCTAATATTTCTATAGGCTACCTTTATAGCATACTACTAGTATATTATTTTATAATAGTGTCTTACTATTATAATATATAGTCTAGCACTATTACCTAAAATTATAAGTATTTTATAATATAATTACCTTTATTTACCTTATTTTTTACTAATAAATATACCCCCTTAGGCTAACTATAATAATACTCTTATAGTCTAAAAGGCCTAGATAAAGTTATATTTATATCCTAAGGACCTAGTATATCTCCCCTAGGTAATTGCTATTTAGTAGTTTTTTGCCTTAGTTAGGGGGTTGCTTAATAAGGAAGAAGACTATAATAAGTTTGCTAGTCCTACTACTAGTGTTATAATAAGGACTTTTCTAGTGGATATCCCTATAGTATAGGGGGTGTTTCTTTTGTTTTTTAGGGGTAGTTCTAGGGTCTTAATTAATTTGTTTTTTGTTTTTTTTAATATATAAACAGTATGCCAAATAATAGCCGGTGTTTTTTAGGAGCTTATTATTCCCTTTTTATTAGTAATTATATTTTTTTTTTATATACTACTATTAGCCGCGGTGCGTTTACATCCTTATCTAGGACTTATTAATTATATTCGCTTAGCTATCCCTTTTACTTTACTAGGTAATAGGTCTTTCCTTTAACTATCTTTTATCCTTTAATTTCTTTAACTTAATAGTGTTTATCTTCTTCTTTAAGGTCTAGCATATTTGCCTGTATATTTATACTATTTTTATAGTAATTCTATAGCTTAAGCAAGCTAATATAGAATATATTATATAAGCGGCTATACTTTTCTAGTAGTGCTAGTCTATATGCTTGCTTTCTAATTACCTAAATAATATAGAAGGGTCCTAAAAATCTAGAGGTTAGCTTATGTTTTACTTTCTTTACCTTAATATTCTAGGCTAATAATAGTATAAGGTCCCTATGCTTAAATACTAGTGGTAGTATATGTTATTTATTATAATATTTTACTTAGGATTTGCTAGCCTTTTGCTATGTTTTTTAAAGTTATTTATATACTTTCTATAGCTTTATTACTTAGGCCTCTGCCTTTAGTACCTTTTCCCTAGTAGTCTTATTCCTAAGACTAAGGTAAAATTTAGAATAATACCCTATAAGTATATAATAAGGAGCAAGGCCTATTAATTAGTTAACTATATTATTATAAGTAAATTAAGCTTATAGTAGTAGCTTTAGCTATATTAGTTAGTTCTCTTTAATAAAGTAACAAAGGTAATGTTTAAGGACTTAGTTTATTTATTCTATTTAACTATTAGTTTATAAGTAAAAAGCTATAGAAAGCCTTTGTTTTATTTTAGAGTAGAAACATAGCTTAGACTAAAATTTGCTTATAAATACTAATTCTCTATCTAACACAATGCCCTCTAGCACGCTAAATTTTAATTTAATCTCTATATAAAAGGTCTTTACTAGCTTAGTAGTATTAATTATAGTAGTAACAAGAAGGAATATAAAATACTTAGTAAATTAGTTTATAATTACTAGGATTAAGTTAGTTTCTTGCTTATAATAAAATGCCTATAGTAATCCTATAATAAAGTCTATTAATACTTTAACCTATAGTTACCTTAGTATTAGAAGTAATTTAAGCTTCTTATATAGCTTATGCTATCTTACTATAATACGCTAATATTTAGCATAACTAAACACATAGTCTGCCACTGCCTTCCGTAGGCTAGGCTAGTAGAAATTATATTATAGTAATTTAATTATTTAATTAATACTAAAGTAACTAGCTAAGAGATTATTATAATATAGTTATAAAAGCTCTACCTATAAGATAGGGTCCTAAGGTATTACTACCTAGTTATTATATATTAGGAGGCTATATATATTATATCTTTATATCCTAGTGTTTCCCCTCCCTTTTACTGCCTCTTAGGCCTAGCTACTTATCTAAAGGTTTTAGTTATAGTCCTAAGCTATCTTTAGTAGCTAAGCTAGCAACTTATTTATAGTATAGTTATACAAATCTAGTAACGTAATAGCTGCCTAGAATTTATATAATTTAACGCTAAAAACACATCCTACTTTAGCTATAAATTTATTAGCTACTAGCTTATGCTTTACTAGTATCCTAGTAGCTACCTTGCTTATCTAGACCTTAAGATTATAAACTAGAGTAGTTTCCTCTCCTAAAGGCATCTTATTATATTACTACTAATCCCTTATAACTAAAGCATTTTCCTCTCCTAAAGGCGTTTTGCTATGTCTTCTCTTAGGTACTATAACCCCTTTTACTTCTTTTATAAAATATATCTCTCTAAGCTTATTAGCCTCCCTACTACTTAGGGTAAACAAAAACTTCTTTTATAAGTTAGGCAGTAGCCCTAAATTTATTAGCGTTTCGCTATTATAATCTAGCTGTCTTAATAGTGCGTTAGTAAGGTTGCTTTTGCCTAGTTTATATTTAATAATAAAGTTAAAAGGTAATAGGAACATATACCATTATACTTGCTGTGAGAGACGTCGTGGCTAGGCAGTAGCGAAAAGGTGTATATCGTATTATAAAAGGACTTAAGCTTACTAAGCAAGAATAGTGTGCGCACGTGTTACTAGATATGCTAGCTGCATACGCAAGCCCTAGGCATTAGCTAGGGATTCTCTATAATATTACTAGGCAATCTAGCGTAGCCTGTCTTATAGGGCCGCACCTTATAATTACCCCCCTACTTTTAGGCTAGGCTTCTAAATAGCCTTACTAGCTATCTAATACCTCCTTACTAGTTACTATCCTGTAGTGTTATAATAAATAATAATAATAATAATAATATATTAGATTACCTAGCACATAATATAATAGTATAAAGTCTACCTACTTTCGCCGCCTATTTTGTCTTATAACTATTACCTTTCCACAACACTATTTTTTTCTATATTTACACTTATGCTCCTATCTAAACTTCCTACTAATTTACTAGTTAATTACTACTAATATTATAGCTTTACTTTTAAAAGAATATGCCTATATATATTATACTTATACTAAACTTAATAAACTTAAGGGTAACTATAGTACTAAGCTAGTAGTCCTAATAATTAAGTATAAATTTACTATAAATTTAACCTTATTTAGCTATAATAAGGTATCTAAGCGCTATATCTAATATAAGGATTATAGTAATATATATAAGATAGTATATATTCTTTATACTATAGTTCTCTATACTTTTACTAACTTCTATCCTTAGTATTACCTAACCCTTACTAATAACTTTACTAATTTAGTAAAGCTTTTAAGCTAGACTAAGTCCTTACTAGCTAAGCATACTCCTCCTACTAAGGAGAAGGAGAATAATAATAATAATAAAGATAATATTACTAGTAATAATAAGGAGGAGAAGAAAGAGGAAATTACTACCCCCTTACTAGCTATTTACTACTATACTTATATTACTACTACCTATACTACTACTATTATTACTTTCTTAGTCTTATTCTTATATTCTAATAACTTTTGCCTTAGAGTTACTTATAGCTTACTTAACTTATTATATAGTTTTATTTATACTAATATAGCTTATTATATTACTTTTAGGCTAACTAGGGTAGTAAAGGAGTATTAAATATATAGCTTCTTACCTATTATTTACTCTTTATTTCCTAATGTTTTTATAGGCTGCCTTTATAGCATACTATTAGTATATTATTTTATAATAGTATCTTACTGCCGCGATATATAGTCTAGTGCTATTACCTAGAATTATAAGTATTTTATAATATAATTACCTTTATTTACCTTGTTTTTTACTAATAAATATGCCCCCTTAGGCTAACTATAATAATGCCCTTATAGTTTAAAAGGCCTAGATAAAGTTATATTTACATCCTAAGGACCTAGGGTATCTCCCCTAGGCAATTACTATTTACTAGTTTTTTACCTTAGTTAGGGGGTTGCTTAATAAGGAAGAAGACTATAATAAGTTTGCTAGTCCTACTACTAGTATTATAATAAGGACTTTTCTAGTAGATACTCCTATAGTATAGGGGGTGTTTCTTTTGTTTTTTAGGGGTGGTTCTAGGGTCTTAATTAATTTGTTTTTGTTTTTTTTTTGTTTTTAATATATAAATAGTATGCTAAATAATAGCTAGTGTTTTTTAGGAGCTTATTATTCTCTTTTTATTAGTAACTATATCTTTTTTCTATATACTACTATTAACTATAGTGCGTTTACATCCTTATCTAGGACTTATTAATTATATTTACTTAGCTATCCCTTTTACTTTACTAGGTAATAAGTCTCTCCTTTAACTATTTTCTATCCTTTAACTTCTTTAACTTAATAATATTTATCTTCTTCTTTAAGGTCTAGTATATTTGCCTACGTATTTATACTATTTTTATAGTAATTCTATAGCTTAAGCAGGCTAACATAGAATATATTATATAGGCAGCTATACTTTTCTAGTAATACTAGTCTATATGCTTGCTTCCTAATTACCTAAATAACGCAGAAGGGTCCTAAAAATCTAGAGGTTAGCTTGCATTTTACTTCCTTTACCTTAATATTCTAAGCTAATAATAGTATAAGGTTCCTATGCTTAAATACTAGTAGTAGTATATATTATTTATTATAGTATTTTGCTTAGGATTTGCTAGCCCTTTGCTATATCTTTTAAAGTTATTTATATACTTCCTATAGTTTTATTACTTAGGCCTTTGCCTCTAGCACCTCTCCCTTAGTAGTCTTATCCCTAAGACTAAGGCAAAATTTAAAATAATACCCTATAAGTATATAGTAAGAAGCAAGGCCTATTAATTAGTTAACTATATTATTATAAGCAAATTAAGCCTATAGCAGTAGCTTTAGCTATACTAGTTAGTTCTCTCTAATAAAGCAATAGAGGTAATGTTTAAGGACTTAGTTTGTTTATTTTATTTAACTATTAGTTTACAGGTAAAAAGCTATAGAAAGCCTTTATTTTATCTTAGAGTAAAAACATAGCTTAGACTAGAATTTGCTTGTAAATACTAATCCTTTATCTAACATAATACCCTCTAGCGCGCTGAATTTTAATTTAATCTCTATATAAAAGGTCTCTACTAGCTTAGTAGGATTAATTATAATAATAATAAGAAGGAATATAAAATACTTAGTAAATTAGTTTATAATTACTAGGATTAAGTTAGTTTCTTACTTATAGTAGAATGCCTATAGTAATCTTATAATAAAGTCTATTAATACTTTAACTTATAGTTGCCTTAGTATTAGAAGTAATTTAAGCTTCCTATATAGCTTATACTATCTTGCTATAACGCGCTAATATTTAGTATAACTAAACACATAGTCTGCTACTGCCTCCTATAGGCTAGGCTAGTAAAAATTATATTATAGTAATTTAATTATTTAGTTAACACTAAAGTAACTAGCTAAGGGATTATTATAGTATAGCTATAGAAGCTCTACC
>SRQA01000824.1:0-15983 GCA_018360365.1 Claviceps citrina | reverse complement strand
CTCCTATAATTTAATAGGTAAGTTAATAGTTAATTATAACTTTAGCTCCCTTACTTATAAAGAGGGATATCTTTATTAAGCTAAGAGATATTACATAAGCCTACATTTAATCTATTATAAGCCTTAACTATAAGATCCTATGCTAATTACCTAAAGAAGTTAGAGATTAGTATCCTCCTAGTATAATTATAATAATTATTAAGCCTTTTTATAAAATCCCTAAGGCTAGCACACACTAGTAAGTAATATACTAGAAATATTATTATAAGAAGTTATTTATAATGCCTTTTATATATAACCCTTACCTTTTTATTAGTAGCTTTGTAAATAAATTTAGTATTATAGGCATATAAACTAATAATACCCTTATCTTAGCTAATTAACCGTTTTCTAATTAAGAAGAAAACAAACTATAAGCTACTAAATTCCTTGTTAAACTAAAGGAGAAGCTTATAATAAACTACCCTTTAATTTTTAATAGTTATAAGCTTACTCTTAATGCTAATTCCTTTGTTTCTCTTTGCTAAAAAAAGCAGATTAGTAAGCTTTAACTTATTAATAAAAATCTAGAGAAGCGCTAGGAAAAATATTATTAATAAAGAGCTTATAGAGCATATATTACTATAATTTATTAACCTAAAGCTACCTTTAACCTCTCTTTTATAGCATAAAGGTAAGATCTTATAAATAAGAATATTAAATTCCTTAATAAGAGGCTTTAGTAGCAGATAGATTACCTAGATTAAGGGCTGCGTTATATCCTAATTAATCTTAAAAGAGTAAATCTTTTTATCTTTATTAATAAATCCTTTACAAATAATAAAGACTTTAGCTCTTAGATTAAATACCTTATTATAATTAGAAACAAGGACTTTAGTAAGGCTTAATTTATAATAAAAGGTAATATTATTATGTATAGCTTAATAAAGTGCAAGCGTGTTACACATAGCGCCCTTGCTTCTAAATTATATAGCATAGTTTAAGGTACTAATATAGCTTATATAATTAGCATAATTATTAAGATAATTACAAACTAGCTTAATCTGCCTAAAATTCTAATAATCCTATGTATAAATTTAAATTTGCTATATAAATACCTTATTAAGCTTAGTACTACTAAAGAGAAGTAATTAATAATTAATATTATAGCTCTTTAGTAATTATATAAACATAGAGAAATCTTTAAAATCCGCTAGATTAATAGCAAAGATAACCTAGCTAATATAATAATAAAGACTTTACTAAACTAAGCGCTTAAGACCCTTATTAATATAAATAAGATTATAATTAGGATAGAAGGTTAGGTAAAAAAAGTAGTATAAGACCTAATAAAAGGGTTATTATAAGAGTTATTATAAGAAGTATATATACTTTAATCTTTATAATAGCAGCTGCCTTATTAAGATATATAGACCTTAATTTTGTAGCCTATAGAGGCCTTTGTTAAGAGTTATAAATCTTAAGTAGTAGCGTTATAATATATATAATTATAATAACTTCTATATTTATTTCTTTAGCTATAACTATAGCGTGTTATGTGTGTTTTAGGGATATTAGGGTTATACTAATTAGTACCTATTATATTATAATAACTATTACTATTTCCTTTATTACTTTATGTAAGAATTTAATTAAGGGATTAGATTTAATTAGCTAAGTGTTTAATATATTTAGCAGGGAGGGATTAGAGGCTCTTTATATTATGTTAATTTCTAGTATAAAAAGAGAAGAGTGCTAGTGTTAATATTAATGTAATAGGTTAGGTTAACGTAGACCTAGCGTATCTTAATTAGCTATATCTAAGCTTGCCTTAAATAGGTAGCTAGTGCGCTAGTTATATAACCTATAACTTTACGCATTACGAAAACTACTAAAAGGCCTCCTACTTAGCTAGCTAGATAGTTATTATTAATAATATTAACCAGAATCTTAGTACTTCCTTTTGCGCGCGCATTGCTTGTTATTTCTTGTACCTTTGTTTATTAATTCGCCTGTGTACAAATCAACAAATACTACTAAATATAAAACCTCTTATAAATTCTTTAATTAAAGCTATATGAAAAAATAATATATATATAATATATAGTTTATTATAAAATATACTAGTAAATTTAAACTGTATAATAATAAGTATTTTTGTTATATTTATATTAATTCTTAAAGCTAAATTTAACTCTTAGTAAAAAATTATACTATATAAAGTTTTAGGCTTTTTAAGGTTTTCTTAGTACTTTTTATAATATAATATAATATAAAAATAATTTATTTTATAAATCATTATTTTACTTAAACCCTATTAGCCTTAATCTAGCCCCTTACCCCCTTTATATTACTTTCTCCTAAACTTATTATATAATTATACTAAAAGTTAACCTAATACTTATATAAAAAGTAAGTTTTACTTTATTTAGTTCCCCTTTTCCTTTATAACTAACCTTATTTTAATATAAGCTAAATAATAATTATTTATATTTTTTATATTTTTATTATTATAAAAATTTAAATACTTAGTATTATATATAGGAAAGTAAGTATTTAGATATTATTCTTTATATAACTAATACTAATTTATTTAAGGCCTAGTAGCTCTTACTATAAATATACTTATAATAATAAGAAATATTATTAAGTAAGTATTTCTTTTATTTTTATAACTTATTTTAAATAATACCTAACTAAACTAGCTAAAGTAAAATATTATATATAATATTATAATTACTAAGCTACTAAAGTTAAGAAAGTAATTAAAAAGTAGCTAAGCTTTTAATATAAGTTCCCTAAGCTATTAAAATAAGTCTTGCCTAAGTTTTAATATATTTACTAATTTAATATATAATAAGTATAATATAATACCTTATAAAATAAGGCTATATAACTAATTAATTAGAAGAGTGCTATTATTATAACTACCTTAGTTTTACTTTTATTCTTAAGTAACTTAGCTTAGTATTAAAAGAAAATAGCCTTATATTATAAAAATATTAATCTTTATAAAAAAAAGATTTTCTTATATTATAAAAACTTAAAAGTTTAGTAGTACATTACTAATACTTTTAAGGTAATAGTAGAGTTTATTTAGAATAAAAGCTAAAAGTAAGATATTAATATTAATAAAATAGTAATAATAGTATTAGCTAAGTTAGAGGTATAGTAAGAAGTAATAAAAGTATAGGAAAAGGAAAATAAGTAATAAGCTTAAAAGGTATTTAAAAAATGTTATTTTTAAGTAAAGGTAAAGGTAGTAATAAATATAATAATAATATAATAATAAATAAAAAAGAAAAAGAAGCTTAAGCTAAAATAATATATAAAATACCTTACTTTTAAAAAGTAATAAGAGTTATATATATAGTAATATATAGCTTAGTAAAAGGTAAAGAGAGAGAGAAATAAAGCTAAGGAGCTTAAAATACTAAGCCTTTTAGTTAAGTATTTTTATAAGTACTTACCTAAAGGTAATAAAAGTATAAAAGGTTAGGATTAGGGGTAGGGTTAAGGTTAATTTTCCTTTATTTATAAGATTTTTCTTTATTATTTTAGGTTTTCTTTATTATATATAAGTTAATTTATTTAAGTCTTACTTATTTCTTACTTCCCTAAGACTTAACTACTTAGGTCTTACTTAAGTATTATTCTTAATTTATATAATTATAAAGTAAGTATAATTACCTAGCTTACTATAGCCTTTACTAGCCTTAGGCTAAAGCTATTTACTTTTATAGCCTTTACTTTTTTCTAGTTTTTATATAATTATAATACTAAGGTAAATTATTCTAATTATTTTATTTATATAAGCTAGTAAGCTATAATAAGGGTAAAGTAATAGTTATTAAGAGTAGTAATTACTTTATATTAGTTTCTAAGGAAACTAGGATTTAAATAAATAAGTTAAAGCTTAGTAAACTATAAGTATTTTAGAATAATATAGTAATATATTTCTAGGGCATTCCTATAGGGGCAGAGTAAGGAGTCTGCCTCTAGTATATATGTTATAGGTAGGTTAGGGATATTAGAGTAAAAGATTAAGGAAGTCACAGCTTATTTAAAGGTATATAGCAATAAGTAATAGTCTTAATTCTTACCCCCTTTTATTTAATCTAGTAAGGGGTCTGTACTTATATAATTATAAGCGTTATATACCTTTAGGTCTTCGCTATAAGTCTAGTAGTTTTATATAGTAAATAACCTTATTATATAATATAAGTCTAATAAAAGCTTACTTATATAAATAGACCTTATTAGCCTAAGGCAACCTTATAGCTTTCTAGTCCTAATAGGGTAACCCTCTTTACTTATAACTATCTTAGTTATAAAAGGTTCCCTTTATTTCCTTTAATTTAAATATTTATAAATAAATCTAAAAATTTCTAATACTTCTAATTTATATATACCCTTTATAATACCTGTAATATTATTGCTTTCTATTTATTATTAAATTCTAATTTCTTTTAATTTCTCTAAACCTCTTTTATTTCCCTTTATTTCTTAGTCTTATTACTATACCCTAGCTTTTTCTTAAAAAATCCTTTAATTATATTCCTAAGGGACTTATAAATTTATAAAGTTATAGTAATATATTTATATATTCTTTAAGTTATTATAGCCTTTTTATTTAGTAAGGTACTTTTATTAATTTCCTTAGTGCTTATAAATAATAATTTCTTTTATAATATTTAAAGGATTTTCTCTTATAAAAAAAGGTATTTATTATATTACTTTTAGTATACTTTTTAAATCTCTTATATATAATTTTAGGTTTAAAATATAAAAAATATTATAAAATCTTATACCTTATAAAAGCTTTATTTAGTAAGCTAACTTATAATTTTTAATTAACTTAATAATTTTATAAAATCCTAAGTACTTTATTATAAGCTTCTTACTTAGTCTTTATAAATTAATATTTTTTATAAATAAAAGAATATAATTTTTTATATTAAATTTTATTAGTATTTGTTTTTAATTATAATACTTAGCTTATATAGCTTATATATCTTATAAAAGCTTTTATATTTTTTTATATTTATATTATAGCTTTGCTTTATATAACTTAGCTTATTTATTTATTATAGTAGCTATTCTCTTTATATATAATAAGCCTTTAGGTATAAAACCTTAAAGCGCCTTAGTAAGGGATTTATAAAAAAAGCTATAATAGCTTATATTATATATAAATTATACTATTAGTAAAAGATTAACTTAATTAGTTTATTTAGTACTACTAAAGGCTTATAAATAATACTTAAGTAATTAGTTTATTCATTTAGTTTAATTATTAATTTAAGAGTAAAATATAATACTTAGTTAAAGGAAACTTTTCGCGATTTAGCCCACACTACTATACTAACACAAAACCGCTTTTAAAACAAAAAAAAACACTAGATTTAAAATTATTATATTTATTTACCTTACTCTTTAATAGTATATTATAACTAAAGTATAAGTATAATACTAAATAAAATATTAATAAATATTAATAATAAAAATTATAAGCTTACCTAAAGTTACTATTACTTTAATATAAGTAAAAAAAAGTATATAATAAAAATCTAAAGTAATACTATACTAGTACTTATATAGAATATAATCCTAAATTATTTAAAGAAAAAGTATAAGAAAATTACTAACCTTATTCTAATAGTATTACTAGAAAGTATATAAAAAGTAGTCCTTTAGGCTATTAATATAATAAAGATATATGCTAAATATATAGCTACCTTAGGTAATACTCTTTCTAGCTTTACTAAAAAGAACCTTAAGAAAATAATTAAAAAAGTAGTTAAGAAAGCTATTAATAATACCCTTAAAGTAGCCTTAATATAAGCTTTTATTATTACTAATAAAGTGCTAATTATAAATATTACTACTAAACTAGTAAACTAAACTACTATTATATTAGTTCTTCTAAGGGTATACTAAGAAGTTATTATTAAGAATATAGCTAAGGTATAAGCTAAATAATTCTTAAATAAAATAATTATAATAACTAACTAGGCCCTTTGTACTAAGGTAGTAATAATAGCTTAATACTTTTAGAGTAATAATATAATTATAATATTTTATAAGACTTTAAAGAAATATACTAAAGACCTAACTTAAGTAAAAAATACTTTTAGTAAGAAAGTAATACTAAGCTATTATATCTTTAGTATTATTATTAAAACATTTCTTATAATAAAAAACTAATTTTATAAAGGTTTTCTTACTTAGCTTAAGGAAGTAAATAGCCCTAGCCTTATTAAGGTTATAATATAAAAACCCTATAATATTATAATAAAAGTACTACTTATTATTAGAATTAATAAAGTTAAGATAGTAAACTACTTATATTACTTTAGAATAGTTTATAAAGTAAAGATCTTTAATACTAAACCCTATAATAAGGCACTAAACCCTTATTAATACTTTAAGTATTATAAGTTTAGGTATATTATAATATACTATAAAGTAATCCCTTAATATAGCTATTATATAAGCGCTAGCTACCTAATAAAAAATAATTACTTAGCTAAGAGAAATAAGACTAAAGCTAGATATATTAACTATAAGAAACTATACTTAGTATAGTTTTATAGCTACTTAGTTATAAATAAAGTATAAGATAAAGTAAGGGCTTTTTATATATTTAAACCTCTTACCTTTACTAAGCTATTACTAATTAAGTTTTACTTACTAATAAATACTAGACTATTACCTAGTAAAGAATATAAAAGGAAGGCTAGTAGCTCCCTTACTAAAAAAGAATTATTATAAAAAAAAGTAGCTAGCTATAAAGGCAAACTATTTAGGCTATAAGCCTTGCCTTCCCTAAATAAAACTACCTAAGGTAATATTAAAGGCTTTTTTAGCTAGCCTAGCGCCCTTATAATAGCCCTAAATATACTAAGCACCTAAGATTTAGTTTAATTTATATAATATAAGTTATATATTAAAATATAAGGAAAAATACTAGACTTATCTAAGTAATACTAAGCTACTATACTAATATTAATATAATAATAATATAGGAGTTTATAAAAATAAGTAAGCTACCTTTATACTCTAGCCTAGGATATTACTAGCTAGTAATATATAGGGGTAGGATAGCTATTTATATATATAAGTACTATAGCCCTAAGGCTTAGGTAGCTAGGTTTAGTAAGAATTAGTACTTAATTATAATTAAAAGTATAAATATTTATACTATTTATTCCCTAAGCTATAAAAGGGAATAAAATACCCTAATTAAGAAACTTATAGTAACCCCCCTAAGGCCTTATAATATAATTATAAGGGACTTTAACTTACACTACCCCTTATAAAATAAATATAACTAGAACTTATTAGGTAGCAAAACCCTACTAAACCTAGTAGTATAGTAAAGGCTAGGGCTTATTATACCTTATAGTAAGGTAATATAATAAGCTAAAGGGAGATATAATAGTATTATTAACCTTGCCTAGGCATCCTATAATATTAAAACTAAATTTATAAGGAAAGAGGATTTTAATAGTTTTAATTATTTACTATAGCTTATATATATTTATATTAGTATAAACTCCTTATATAACTAAAAGGTAATATATACTTAGAAAATACTAAATAAGAAGCTTATAATAATAAAGGCTAAGTATAGGTTTTATATAGTAGCTATATAAATCTCCCTTACCTACTTAAAAGATATTAATTAGTATACTAAGTAAATTACTAAAAAGCTATATAAGATTATAAACCTAGTAGTACTAAAAAAAATTTATAAAGGCCTAGCCTAGTAGCTATAGTAAAATAAAAGGGTTAAGGATATAGTTACTATAGCTTACTAGGTCTAATACTAATAAAAAGTAAGTTATATAAACTATAACTTATAAATTATAACTAAGGTAATAAAAGAATAATCCTAAGTTATAGCTAAGGAAAGATAAAGTACCTAAAAATAAGTAGTTTATAAGGCTTTTTCTAATTATACTAGCCTCTAAGCCCTTAAGAGATAGGCTAGGTTAAGAAGTAAACTCCTACTAAATACCTAATAAGTACTAATACTTTTTTATAAGAAGGAAAAGAATATTTAAAAAGTAATAATATATAATATAAAAGCAAAGGCATTTACTAAATACTTCTTCCTAGCCTTTAATATAAAACTAAATAATATTTTACTAAAAATAAACACCTACCTTAATTCTACTATATTCCCTAATAATAACTACTTTAACCTAAAGGAAATTTAGTAAATTATTTAGTTTATAGCTAGCTAGAAAGCACCTAGGATTAATAAGATTCTAATAGGGTTCCTTAAGGCTTATAGTAAACCTCTAGCTACTATACTTACTATACTCTTTAATACTTATTATAGGATTAAATACTACCTAGAATTATATTAAAAAGGTCTTATAATAATTCTAAAAAAGCTAGGAAAATCCCTTATAAACTTATAAAAGGTAGGGGTATAATACTTTATTACTCTCTTAAATATTATTAAAAAAGTAATAAAAGTACTAGTAATAATATAGTTTACTAGCACTACTAAAAAGGGAGGGGCCTTGCCTAAAATATAAATAAAAAACTAAGCTAAGAGGTTAATAAAATATACCCTTAGTATACTAAAGAAAGTAATAAAAGTAATATAGTATTATAGTAGTATTATATTACTTTTATAACTAAATATATTAGTAGCTTTTAATACTATTTATTAGCATAGGCTACCTTATTTTATACTATAATAAGGCATCCCTAACTAAATAGTAGTATAAACCTAGGGGTTTACTATAAATAAAATAATAACCCTTTTATTTAAGAACTAACTATTAAATAAGTATTTAGTTAAAGCTAAGGTCCCCTAAAGCTCCCTTATTTTCCTAATCTTATTTTTACTTTATATTATACCTTTTTATAATAAGCTAGTATACGTAAAGTGAATGCTTACCTTAGAATTCTTTAATAATATAAATATTATTATATATAAAAAAACTATAAAGAAGAATTAAACCTACCTTAGGGCTATATAAGAAGTTTACTAGAAATAGTCTAAAAAGTATAGCCTTAAATTCTACCCCTAAAAAAGTAAGTTAATATACTTTATATATTATTACTACCCTAATACTACCCTAGTCTAACTTAGGACTATAATAATATAGCTAGTTTAGTTTACCTAATTCCTAGGGGTTTAGGTTTACTAAAAGCTAAGTTAAAAAGTATACTAAGCTAAGACTATAGCTAAGCTAAAGTAGTAATAGCTTACTCTTATATTACTTATAGTATTTATATAAGGCTATAGCTTTTATAAGGTAAGGCTACTTTATACCTAGGTTATTAGAAGTATAATTACTTATAATATAGGATTTTACTATACTTAGGCTAAGTATAGTAAGGTTATAAAAGGTATAGTAAAGGTATTTATAGTTAAGTAAAATAAATACCTTTAAATTATTACTAAGGCTTATAAAGCTATATTACTCCTACTACTTAAGACTAAAGTAGCTATCCCTCCCTTAGACTTTTATTTAAACTTTTATTACTAAAAATACTATAAATAATTAGAATTTAGTAAAATAATAAAGAGAATATATAGTATATATATAGTAGTAATAACCTTACTTTATAACTAAAGGACTTATAAATAGCCTAAATACCCCTTACTAGCTTATATAATACTACTAAGAAAGCCCCCCCTACCCCTAATAACTTATTAGCTAAAAAGAAACTTAAGTAAGACTAAAGAAATAAATAGTATTATAATAAAAATAATACTTAGGAGTGCTAGCTATAATACGCTCTTATAATAGCAGAATATAGCCTAAGCTTTTACTTTATATATAAGGTAGTGCTTTTTTATAAGGTAATAAAAAAGTATAAGTTTACTATTTTTATTTAAATATATATAAAAAAAATAAGGCTATAAGTTTTTTTATATAAAAGATATATACTAAAGGCAGACTCCTTACTTTACTTATATAAAAATACCTTAAAGATATATTACTATATTATTATAAAATACTTATAATTTACTAAGCTTTAGCTTATTTATTTAGATTCTAGTTCCCTTTAGAACTAATATAAAGTAATTACTACTTTTAATAACTACTACACTACTCTTATTATAGCCTATTAGCTTATATAAATAAAATAAGTAAAATAATTTACCTTAGTAATATATTTATATAAAGACTAGGAAGAGGTAAAGGCTATAAAGGCAAAGGGCTTTAGCTAAGGGCTAGTAAGAGCTAAGATAAACTAAGAAAATAACTACTTCTATGCTATAATTATATAACTTAAGGATAATGCCTACACTAGGACCTTAGTAAATAAACCCTAAGGAAGGGAGGGATAAGAGAGACCTAAACTAATTTACTTATATATAATAAAATAAACCTAAAATAATAAAAAGGGAACTTTATAAACAAAGGAAATTAGCCCTAGCCTTATACCTTACCCTATCCCTGCCCCCTACCCTACTCCTTACCCTAACCTCTCCTACCCTAGCTACTTCTAGGCAGGCGCCTATAAGAATACTTTACTAAAAAGAGGGTCCTAGGCTTAGACTTATTCTAGTCCCCCCTTACTTGCTTACTAGACATACCCTATACTAAGATAGTTTGCCTAATAAAAGTAAGGCGCTTTATATATTCCTATACCTTAAAGTTATGCTTTATTCTTATATTTACTTATTATACTACTACTTTAGCTACTAGTATTATAGCTATCTCTTTTTAGTATTAAATTACCTTAGACTTATTATAAGCCTACCTCTTATCCTCCTTTACTTATTATTATACTACTTTTTACTATACCTTTAGTTTAGCTATTACTACCTTATAAATAACTATATTAAATACTAAGTAAAACTACCCCTTAGCTTACTAAACCCTTATTACTTTCCTTACTTTATATTTAGTTATTACCTTATTAATATTTATATCTTAGCGCTAGCCCTTATTATAAGTAAATATTACTACTACCTTAAGTAAGTTAGTAATCTACTACTATACTACTAAGTCCTTATAGTATAAGAAGATTTCCTTCTTATAAAAGGTAATATTCTTATAATATAAGGCTATTTCCTTTTAGTGCTAAGCTAAGTTACTTATAAAGGGAAGTAGGACTAAGGTAGCTAAGGCTATAATACCCTCTTAATTAATTACTTATATAGCTTTATTTTATAAGGTATTATAATATACTTACTATATATAAAATTAGTAAATAATATAAGACCTAAATAAGGTTAGTTTTAGTAGCATAAAGGACTTATATTAAAAGCTAGACTATTTTTTAGCTACTTTCTTAACTCTAGTAGCTTAGTAATTATAATATTATATATAATATTTTACTTTAACTAGTTTAGTTAGGCATTACTTAGGATAAGTTATAAAGATAAAAAAAATACTTACTTAATAATATTTTTTACTACTATAAGTATATTTATAGTAAGAGCCTCTAGGTCCTAGATAAATTAGCACTAGACCTATAGGGAATAATATTAGAATACTTACCTAGCTATATATAATACTAGGCATTAGGATCTTTATAATAATAAAAATATAAAAAATATAAGCACTTATTATTTAGCCTATACTAAGGTAGGGTTAGTATTAAGGGAGGTAGGGGACTATAACTTAATAAAACTTACCCCTTATATAAGTATTAGATTAATTTTTAGTATATTTATATAATAAATTTAAAAGGAAGTAATATAAGAGGGGTAAGGGGCTAGACTAAGGCTAAAGGGGTTTATAACTTACTAAAAAACTACTAATATTAATAAGGAGGGAAAAGGGGTTAAAAACAGTAAAGAAACCTCCCTCTCTTATATCTAAAGGGGGGGACTAGCTAAATTAGCTAGATTACTTAATTACTTGCTAGATTACTTACTCTAACCTAAAGAGGAAATTAATAATAATTTACTAATTATATAAGGCTATTTATAGGCCCTAGACTAGACCCCCTGCTTAGCTACTACTAAACCCTACTAAAACCTCCTAATTACACTAATTTTTCTAGATATACCCCTAATTTTTTATTTACTTGCCTTACTTTTTTATTTATTTACCTTTACTAATACTTAGTAATACTATAAGGCTAAGCTACTAATACCTACTATTACTTAGGTAAGTAATAACTAATTATAAGTCCCTTATAAACCTAGACCTAAACTTTCTTTAGGGTAATTTTACCTTTTATATATACTTCTAGCAACTACTACTAGAACTTAGCTAGTAGGTAGTATATTCTTTTTTATAATTAGGACCTTAGTAAACCTAATAGAGTTTGCGCATAGCCTAATAAGCGTATATAAGTTTTCCTCCCTATACTAGGGTTTTTCCTATATAAATTAGTAGTAGAAGTTCTAGATATTAGCCCCCTAGGGAGCTAACTAGTATACTATAATAATAATAATAATAGTACTTAGTTAATACTTAGTTATAATATAATAGTAAAAGGTTTACTAAAAGAAGCTTATAAATATTATTTTATAGTTAGTTATAGTACCTTTTAAAATATTATAATTTTTAAAGACTAAATTAATAAGAAATATAGCTAAATTATTACTACTTAATTACTTTAATATTAAAATATAAATAATATACTTTATAAATTAATTAATTATTATAAAAATAGTATTATATATCTTAAATTCTAATTTTTTTACTAAGAAAAGCCTTATAATAAAGTTTATTAATAGCTTTTAAAAAGGTTAGTTTAATATAAAAAGTATAGTAAGTTTACTATAAGGTTAATATTACCTTAGCTTTAATACTTAATAATTAAAATAAGTATAAATATACTCTTTAATATCCTTTTTTATATATAGCTAGTAATACTAGTTAATAATTTAATAAAGTATTTTACTAACTTCTTAATACCCTATAGCTTTATTATTATAAATAAGTATTAAAATCTTTTTATAAAAACCTAATAAAATATATATATAGTTTCTAAAAAAAAAGTATTTTATTTTTATTAATTAACTAACCTAAAGGGCTATAAGTATTCCTTAAGCTTCTAACTAAAGGGTTAGAAATTATTTCTTTATTATAACCTAAAGGGCTATAAGTATTTTTTTAGGTTTTTTTTATTTTATTATTTAAAAAGTTAAAGACTTTCCTTATATTTTAAGCTTAAAAGCTATAAGTATTCTCTAAGCTTTAAATAAGCTACTTAGTTTATAAAATAAAAGTATTTCTTTATTATACCTAGCTTAATTTATTATATATAGCTATATTTAAAGGTTTTATAGTATTAGCTTTATACTATATAAAATACTAATTAAGGAAGTAAAGTTTAGCTATAAGAGTATTATTATATTAACTTATTATTAGTATAAGGCTATAAAGTAAAATTAGTATTTTTAACTTTTATAATATCTTAAACTATTTTAAAGAGCTACTTATAAGTATTACTCTCTTAGTAGTTATACTATATACTCTAAGGGCTATAGTATTCTTTAAGTATTTTAAAGAGTTACTTATAAGCATTACTCTCTTAGTAATTATACTATATACTTACTTTTTAAAAGCTATAATATTCTTTAAGTATTATAAGCTAAAGACTATATTAATAGTAATTATTTCTTTTTTAGTTAAAAGTAGTTTAAAGTTTATTTACTTTAACTTTATATTAATAAACTTAGTTAAAAAATATAAAGCTTAAGAGGCTTTAATCTTTTTAGTACTAGTATTATAATTTAACTTATAAAATAAAGGGTTTATAAGGTTTTTAACCCCTAGCTTATATTTAATTATAAAGTTATATATATTAAGTTTATTAAAGGCTTATACTTATATACTAATAAGCTTAGGCTTTAATATAAAATACTTATAATTTAAATAATTTATAATAACCTAAATAAGTTAAGTACTATAAGCTATATAATATCTTTAATTCTTAAAAGCTTTCTAAATTATTAGTAGCTTAGTATTAAAAGTTAAATAATATACTTTAGTACTTAGTAGCTTTCTTAATATATATATAATAAAATACTATTAGTTTTTTTACTTTTAGAAAAGAATTATACTAATTATAAAGTATAATGTATTAGTTTTTATTCTTAATAGTATAGCTAAATTAAAATATACTAAAATAAGCGCTATTATAAAGCTTTATTTAAGTATCTTAAATACCTTATACTTATAAAGATTTAATATAAGTAGCTTTATTATATTATTTTTTCTTAAAGTTATAAAGGGAGTTATAATTTTATTATATTTATAAATAAAATAATAATAAAAGCTAATAAGCCTAAGAAATAACTATATATTTTTAATATTATAAGGTTCTAGCTAATTTATTATTACTTTAACTTACTTTAGCTTTATAATAATTTATTTTATTAATATTATAAAGCTAAGAAAGTTAACCTTTATTATTAAAAATTTACACTTCTTAAGGTTAGTATAAAGCTTTTTTAAATATAGCCTTTTTAAGACTTAGTAAATATACTACTTATACTTTACTAAATTACTATTATAAATTAGAATATTATTAAGGTAAATAATATAAATTAAATTAATAAGCCCTAAGAGAGTATTATTAATAAACTCTTAAAAGGTAGCTAGGGTATTTATAAGCTAAAAAGGTATTATAAGATATCTATAATAACTATATTAATAATAGAAAGTAGTTTTTTACTTATTTCCTTTACTAATATAAAGCTAATTATATATATCTTTTAAGTTAAGCTTTATATAAACTTTAGCTTTCTTTAATTTATTAAAAATCTTTAAGATTAGTAGTAAGAAGGCCTAATTTTTTTATATAATTTTATTAAGGCTTTTATAATTTATATATTAGTATAATTTACCTTTCTTTTTTAAAATAAAAAAAATTAAGGCACTAGTAAGACTAATTAAATAGTATATTTAGCCTCTTTCCTACGCTATTATAAGGTACTTATAAAGCTCTTTTAGCTTTTTTTTTATAAGGTTATATATTAAACCTTATAAGGGTCTTTAGTTTTCTTTAATTTTAATTAAATATATATAACCTTTTAAGAAAAGTAATAAAGCTATCTTTTTAAGGTTAAATATATTTATAAAATTTATATAATACTTAGGTAGCTTTTTTATAAGTATTTTATTACTTAGCTTCTTTTTAGGTATACTTAGGTTTTTAGGGTTTATTTTTTTAAAAGAGCTAGTACTAAGTATTAGTATTATAAATAACACTTTTATTTCTTTATATAATTACTTTATTAATATAATAACTTTAATATATTATCTTATAATAAGAAAAATCTACTTTTATATATATTATAATAATATATATAAATCTTTTTTTCTAAACTAATTTATTTCTAGAAAAAGGTTTTTTAAAGTCTTAGCTATATAATAGCTTATATAATAAATCTTTTTATAACTTATACTATTAAATACTTTATAAAGTGTATTAAGTATATTATAGTATTTTAGTAGTATATTTACTAATTTTATTAGTAAATTACTTTTTCTTACCTTTTTTTAATTTATTTTTATTAGTAACTTAAAATAAATAATAAAATATGTAATACTAATATTAGCTAGTACAAACTTTACTATAACCTAGTTATCTCCTAGCCTTAGGAATACTTTAATATAAAATCTTATATTACCTTCTAAAGCTAGGGTGCTTTCCTAAGTATAAGACTTTTTTTTTTATATTAGGTTTAGTAGTATTTAAATAAGTTACTAAATTAAAGTAATTACTTTTATATATAATAATAATATAGCTACTTTTCTTATAAATATTATAGTTAGGTTCTAGGTAATTTAGTTTTATATAGCCCTTCTTTTTATACTTATAATATATAGCTTTTTTTTCCTAGCTTTACTATAAAGTACTTAGTTAGTTACTACTCTTTTTCTTTAGGTTTAGTAAAGTCTTTTTTTCTAAAGAGTTTACTTAAGTTTTCCTCTTATTATACCTAGAAAAATATTAATTACCTTTATTACTATTAAATTTATAATAAAAGATATATTTACTAATAAGTTTATACTAATTTACTACTTATATACTACTAATTAAATATATTTTTAAGC
>SRQA01000823.1:0-15995 GCA_018360365.1 Claviceps citrina | reverse complement strand
TCAAACCACTCTTTCATCTCACTCGAAAAGATTAAGAAACCGGACCTTGCAAAAGCTGTCCCCCCCCCCCCCCCCCCCGCCCCCCTTAAAAATGACTGTGGCTGAGAGGAAAAATGGGCAGAACTATGCGGGCGATGTCAATCTCCCAGCTCCCAAGATCGTCTACCGCACCATTAGACAAGTCTTTCCGACCTGTCGCATCTTCCGTGAGATGCCACCGGATGCCGAACGCATAAAGACCGACAAGGGCATGGACTTTACAAACATGGTCATCTTCTGCAAGAAGTCCTCCACGGAGCCGCTCACGTTCCGTCGCCCGCAAGCGGCAGACTACTTGCACAGCTCGGCCAGACGGGAATTCCTGGGACTGAGCCACGAGGTGGCCGAGGAGGACATGATGGGCGGCTCGGAGGGAGCTGGCATCATGAGGAGCAACGAGACGGGCAAGGTGGCAAAGTGGCATGCGAAGAGCGCCATGGGACACTGGAGTCTGATGAGGACCGCCATTCCGGCGTTTGTGTGGGAGAGGTGGTGAAAGGTTTGTTTGGATCAAACCGCCGCGCACATGACGACTGGTGTTGTTATTTATATGGGGCATGATGTATATGGATCATTTCTTGCTACTTCTTCTGATTTTTTATTTTTTTTTTCAAATGAATGATTTTTTTGCCCCTTTCTTTTCCTTCTTCTTCTTCTTCTTCTTTTTTTTTGCGCACTTCACAAACTCCGTGTCTTGTTAGCGGCCTCGTAGCTGTGCCTTTTGTTTTCCTCGCCATACATTCGGAGAAAGTCCTTGGCAGGAGCAGGGAGACGGGCGTGATTGTGAGGCGCCGGAATGGGTTCCCCCATGACCGAATACACCGGCACGACGCCGGTCCTCATTTATTTATTTATTTCGCAACTTTGGCCTATGTTTTCATTCCGTGTAGAATTCGTTCTTTGGAATTTGGAAGCATGCCCCTTTGTTCCCTGGCGTTGAACGGGGAACTTGCCTCTTTCCCCGCGTCTCTTGACAAGATTCGTGGGATTTTTGGGATACTCGAGCTCGTAGCGGCCCATGATGGCTTCTTCTGGAGACAAAATCAGCAGGAAGGAGCTGATATATTGCTCATGAAGCTGGTGTGGGCAGGTGATTGTGTGAGTCACTGCCTGTAACAAGTTGAGTAGCGAAGCTTTGGAAGATGAGTCCTTGCAGACCTCGACTTGCAGGTGCTTCAGCCGGTATATATTACTCTTTGCGGCGTTTGAATTGTATTCATGATTGCATGGACCATCTGCGGGGTCCGGCACCGATCCTCTCAGGAGACGGGACAGGTCATTCGTGTCACTGTTGCGAACTTCGCGAGGCAGGACGTGCTACAAGCATATGATTCGCCGCGGTGCAGCATCGGCGCAGCCAGCATTGGCGAAGACGACTCGGGCTGTTGACTCGAGCTGTTCTTTGAGAGGCCGAGCTGCCTTTTCTGCGAATGCTGGGCCACCACGCAGGCCACCGCAGGCCACGTGGAAGAGGACACTCGGGTTCAGTCAGGTCCAGATGGCGCGAAAAGTTGACTGTTCAACTCGTCATTGGACCCTTGTCCTGAGTCAGTACGAATTGCCGTTGGGAAGGAACCAAGCGGCCCAGTGGGGCCTGGTTGGCTGGGGAAGGAGCTGTCCGTGCGGGCTGGACCAGCGCCCCTGTTTGAGGTTCATCCCATAAAACACACTTGTTGCAGGCAGCAGTGGCAGCACCACCACCACCACCACCACCACCACGACGCTTCCATCGACAGCTCGGCATGCGGAGGCTCTTGTTTTTGCACCCGAGTAATGGCTTCGGGTCCCCGCCCTTTGTCAGAAGCCGTGACTTGGGCCGGGGCAGATGACCAAGCACCAAGGCGCAAGTGGCAGACTGCCAAGCTGCCACGCGAGTCCGTCACCAATATTGTGAATGCATCTGCTTCTCGTACATTTCTGCTGCTTCATTCCACTGCCCTCTTCCTCTCGTCCGTCGTCCAAACTCAACGCAAATGGCGGTGGATTCCTGGCTCTAAGCCATCAACATCCAACAATGCGCTTTGCCCAGCCATGATAGTAGCACGATGAACCTCGATCGACCCTTCTAGAGAGTTATGTGCTCGACCCTTCGAATTCGACTATTCCCTTTCGGTGTCGACTTTTTTTTTTTTTCCTCACTTTCCATGAAAGCTCATTGATTGGGTTCGATTCTATCAAGTCCTAGAAGACGTCCGCTGGCCGGACACATCACTGCCATGGGCGACTCGGCCAGGGATCAGGCTCTTGTGACGGCCTTTGCCTTGTTAGTTCCATCGACTCACGTCCCCAAAATCCAATTGTTTTGTCAGAGCCCAGGCAGGCAAATCCCAGGCAGTCAAATCTTCCGTGACTGACTTGATCGTGTGCCGTTGTAGTGGCTTCGTTGTGTGTGCGGCATCAGGAACCGCGTTATTTCACTCAAAGGGCGGAGCTTCTTCATTCATCCGAGGCGGACTGAGGCTGATTCTCGCCGCCTTTCTTCTTCTTGTCGTTCTCTGGGCTGTAGGTGGATTTATTGGGGCCTTCATCAACAAGGACTTCCCTGCAGGATGCCAAATCGCCATCGCCTTTGCTTCCGCCTTTGATCAAATTGCCAGAATCGCTCTTGAGGAATACCTATTTTGGGCCATGAAGCAAGATTTACGAGCCACTTTGGGCCTGTGGTTCCCTCAAATTGTTATTTTTCTTCGTTTTATCCTCGGTGGCATATTCGTCGGTGGTCTCCGCCCGCAGTTCGCTCCGATCTGTGTTGCGAAAAACCTACTCTGGCAGGTCGGTCTGGCAGCTTCCATCGCGGATTCTTTCATTGTCTTCATGCTTTTGGTGAGGGCTTCTTCCGTGGGCATCTTTCTGCAAATGAAGGTGGATGGTCCCATTGGTTTTCGGGCCAAGGGACTGGCGTTGACTACGATTGCTTTGGGTCTGTGGATTCCGGTAAGTTGCATCATTGATTGTTACAGATCAGTCAATCAGTTCATGTATTCTTTGCATTCTGATCAATGAGAGTAGCTGAGCGTTCCCATGACGTTGGGCCTCGCTTCCCCTGGCATAGCTGCCCGAACTGCTCTTCCGTCAGTCGGAGCGCTACTAACAATAGGTAATGTGGCATTTGCTTCCCCAGGGCAGGTAGGTCATTACTAACTCTGCTGCAGTGAGCATTGCCTTTTTTTACAAGGGTTTGGTCTGGCCACAGAAACAGCAAGAAATCAGTCAAAACACTGCTTCGAACGCGAATCACTTTCCTGGCCTCCCCGGCCCTCATCTATATCCCTCGCACGGGATGGAAAGGGAAGAGTTGTCCACAATCGACTCTGCTTATCATCCACCCGGCTTCTCTCGAGATAGACGAGACAGCACGAGGACGAGAAGTAGCATTAGTGAGATGCTCCCAGCCGCAGCGCAGACATTAGCCGGAGTAGGGGGCAAAGGTCAGCTGTTTCCTCCCATGAAGAACAACTCGCATAATGGGCCGAAGGGCGTTGCTGCAGCAGGCTTGGCCAGAGACGGCTCCAGAAAAACACTGAAATCTGTTGTTGAAAGCGCATCCCAGAATATGTCACCGTCAACCTGGGATTCTCACTCGGCCAACGATCCTGTACGGGTGTCACCAGGACACATCTTTCAGCACGTTCAAGCAGACCTGTCAGCCCCCGCACCAGCCAATATCGATTACAGGCCACAAGAAGAGAGCACAAATCAGAAACATAGTCAGGGCACTGTTCCGCTCCAAATACCCGCAAGTTCACCAATGCGACCCTCGCAAACAATTGTGCTTGGAAATGGTTTCGACTCTGGGGACACTGGCGCCCTGAAACCTGAGCAGCGCCAGCCCAGCTGGAATGGAGCTGAAAATCGCGAGTCGATTATGAATCGGCCCCGGCCGGTTCCTCGCAGGTCAGCTGCTGGTGCTGACGCCGGTCTCGAGCAACTGACAAGGCCATCCCAGCATGGTACCAGGCATTCCTCAAGCAACTTGTCTAGGGGTATATCGCCAATGCTCCAAGCCACTGCAGGAAACCCAGGTCAACTGCAGCCGCTTCCGCCGACACGAAAGAGCGCCGGTCTCTTATCCTCTTCCACAAATAAGCCGACTTCCCAAGCACATTCGGCCCTCCCAGCAAGGAAGGACCGAAGCTTGGATGCGGCCGGGAGCCAATTAGTGCCACGGCACGACGCTAGAGCAAGCTCGCCCATTCCAAAAATGATAGCATCACCATATGCTAGGCGTGACGAGGAGTCAGCGGCCAGGTCCGTTTCCAAATCCAGTGTCAGTGCAAGCATGAGTCCTGTAGATGGCCGTTCGTCCGCGTACCTCCAATCGCCCGCCCTGGCGGTGCCTCCGTCACCAAATAGAAACTCGAGGAGGAAGTCATCGCCCGTGTTGCCTGTGAACGATTCGCAAGAATCAGCTACTCCTGCTTCGGTCCGCGCCGGCAGGTTTCTCGCCGACTCCCAGACCCAAGACCCGCCAGACCGAGCAGTCGAGCTCCAGGAGCCATGGTCAAAGGGCGTTTTGTTTCGGGGGCTCGAGGTTTCTCCCTTCCCAGGTGAACTGTCCAGGACAAGCGTCGATGAAGGGAATGCAGTTCTCGATGGGGACCATGATGGAAAGGAAACGGTGACAGTCATGCTAGATCGGTCTGCTGAATACACACTCCGACAGCCAACTCGATAGGGAGATCAGCACCTCGGAGCTCAGAAATAATCTCCGCCCCAGTGTCTCGCAAACCTTCCGAGCCTGCCTCCCCTGGAGACAGAACAACGTGGCATCAGGTCCGACAGACGACGACATCACAGCCGCCGACACGTCCTGGACTGCGGAAAGCAGGGCTTTATTCACCTCCATTCTCCGAGCCTCGGCTCAAACGCTGCCAAAGTTTCATTCAATCGCATGCAACGAAACCCCCGAGCAAGAGAAGGCGAATCTCGTCCCTCCCAGATATCCTGGAAGATCCTGTTCCCCTCGAGAATGAACGAGGCACCCTGGGCATCTACCAGTTTCCATGGGGCGAAAGGTCAGACACCGCCATGCTGCCCCATCTTTCTCCCTTGTCCGGCCAAGGGCGCATGTCCTCGCATAAGCCTCCTCCTCCTGCTGCTCCTTCGGCAATGCAGATCCAAACGTCACAGTCTCGGCAACAGCAAGGCCAGTCTTCACTCTTGAACGGCTGCGACGATCACAACGATGACAGCTCCTTTGACGAAACCACTCTTTGGGAGATTGCCAGCCTCCTTCGATCGGACAAGATGCCAGGCCCCATGTCTCCGGACTTGAGCTCGCCAGCGTCATCGGCAGTCAAGAGACAGTACCCAGACGGCGAGGACGATTCTCCCTCAGCAAGCAGTGTGGCAGAAGACCTCGGAGAAGAAGCAATCACGCTCGATTCATCATCGAATGAGGACTCCTCATCCTCGGCCACTGGCTCGATTACCATGGTTTCGGCACAACCCTCTGCGAGGAACAGGCCCATGACCGGATCAAATGTCGCTGGTCAAGAAACAGGATGAAAATACTTGGGCCATTGTTCGTCATGATCCATCCCCCCCCTTTTTTTTCTTGGCTATCCATGTCATTTATTGGCATTGCATTTTCTGGAAGTACCCCACCAACGTTGGACATCAGTGATTAGCTTTTGTCATGGTAGTAGTTATTGTCGTTTTGAATCCATATGCTCATGTGTTCGGAGTTGTGTTCCGAGGGGACGGCGCCGAGCGGGAAGGGCAACCCCGAATGAAGGCGTTACATGTTCAAAATACACTCGCTACACCGTCATCTTCCATGAGAGGGCACCCGTTCCCGAGTCCAAGTCTGACTGACTGACCAAAGACCGACCGACCGACCGACAGACTCACTCTCACTGGTCGTGCAGCGCCCTGCTCTATCCATACATTTCATTCATCAACTGCCGTAGTACACTATGAAACAAATAATGGCGTCGCGTCAGCAATGCGCCCATGCTACCAAGACAAACATGTCATGCTTCTTCTTCTTCTTCATCTTCTTCTTCATCCTCATCATCTCTCTTCCTCTTCATTCTTCCCCGTCCTTGAAATTCCAATAATTACAAAACGGACGGACAGATGGACGGGACGGATAAACCCCCCCCCCCCCCCCCCCCCCCCCGCGAGGATGGATGGATGGATTAGAACGCCGAATCATGGCGAGCCTCGCACCGGGCTACTATGTATGTATCATCCGTCATTTCCTTGTTTTTCTCGCCACCCTTTTTTTTTTTTTTTTTGTTTTCGTCTTTCCTTCTTAGACTTTGGGCATTATCGCGTCGTTTTTTGAATTTTTTTATTTTTTTTTTGGTCTCCCCGGCTGTCCTTTGCTCGTCATGCCTTGCGTTTTGCGTCGTCTTCTCTAGTCGTTTCTCTCCCATTATATCAGGAATATATATATCATCGTACTGGTGGTTTCGGGTCAGAGGGGGTTGGGGCAGGGAAGGGGGCAGCAATGTAAAGCGTCCCTCCCCATTCCACGCTGCGAGTGAGTTTGTTTGCCCTTTTTATCGCTGATTTTGCTCCTCGGGCATGGCTCAAGTGCATCGCGCGCCGTGCCTCCCCAACAGTTCTTCAGAGCTCCATCGAGACTCTGCCCTGTCCCCTTCCAGTGTATTTCATGTCGCGCATCATCTCGGCCAACAGAGCGTCAAACCACCCGGAGTTGAAAATTTTTTCTTTTCTTTTTTTCACCTTTTTTTTTTTCGCTTTTTCTTTAACCCACGCAGGGGTTCGTGTTTTGTCGTTTCTTCATGTCATCTTTTCCTCGTACCTCTTTCCGAAGCCTCCGCAAATAGGAGCAGCGACAGGAAAGATGGGTGAAGTTGTTCATTACGGAAATATAACGATAACGGCAAAAAGGATATTGCCAAAGCCATCTTTTGTCCTTTTTTTTTTCGTGGATTCTCGAATTCGACAGCAACGCTGTCAAACGATGCTGCTCTTTTTGAGCAAGCGAGATTTGACCTTGCATGCGATCCTGCTGCCGAGGGACACTCGAATCAGATAGTCCCTTGTGTCGTAAAAGCGGAAATCGTAAAACGAAAACTGTGTGACATCCAATACAACACATTAATCATGCATAAAACCAGAGGAAGAAAACCTGTGCCGAGAGGCGAAACCTGTCGCTATGCAAATGAAGGTAGATTCACACAAAGGTAATAATTCTCATTTCTGTGTCTGTTTCTGCTTCGTCTTCTTCTTCTGTTTCTCCATCTTCGCTTCGGAAAGGCTGTGGCTCGTCGTATACATCGTACGAGCATCGGCCATGACTCCAGGCGGATGGGGCTCACATCGTGAGGGTAGTAAAAAAAGTGGTGTAGCGTCGTCGCTACTTGACAGTCATCAATGGGACTCGACGACTCATGTTCGAAGGGGAGGAGCTTTCGGGTGAAGGATGATCAAGGAGAGCATTGCTACTGCCGCGCGTCCTCACTGATCGTCGCGCCGGACTTGAGCCCGGGTTGTCAAAGACACGTGTGAAGGCAGGGCTTGAGTCTAAACGTCGTTCATGTCGAGGAGTGCAAACAGGGCTCTGCGTCAGCTGGTCTGCCTTCCGGATCATGTCGGACAGGGTGTCACGAAGTTCACCCGCCCTCCTGACCAAGGCCTTCAAGCTATTGGTATCAAAATGCATCCGGTTGGTCGCATTGTATCTCTTTGGAGGGTTGTGTGTGCTGCTAGAATCGCCCGTGCGCGTCATGGACCGGTTTTGCATCGTCTCCACAACAGACCGCACAACCACGTTGACATCTTGAAGCTTGTTGGTTGGCCGGTTCTCTGGCGTTCGTGGTCGGCTGGGACGGTTCGGCCGGGGGCGCTCATCGGTCAACGGCCAACTGGATCCGTATCGATCATCGTCGGGAGACAAGACGGATTTCCGTCGCGGCGATTGGCGTTCACGAACGACGGCGGTCTTAGACATGGCCGGTTCATTTCGCTCCAGCACTGCGTCTGGTATTTCGGCAGGCAAGTCGACGCGTTCCTCTTCTTTTCGAGGGCCATTGAGCTCGGGTGCGTCCACGTAGACGGAGGAGCCAGACTGATCATCGTCATGGACATGGTCCTCGTCCGGAGAAGCCAGCGCAATGATGCCCTCGGCCTCTTTCCATACCGATTTCCGATCGCCGTTCAACATGTTCAGCTCGCGTCCATGACGGCAGAGACGCTTGAGATCATTGACCAAGAGTGAAAACTCTCGAATCTGGCCGGAATGAGCCTTGACACTAGGTTGAGATGCGCGAATCGATTCAGGAACCGCAAACAGGTTTCGACTCCCCATGCCACCAGGTCCATTGTTGTCGCCCGCAAAGTCGAAGTCCTCGTCCCAGTCCTCGCTCACGGTCTTGGTTCCGAGGCCCCATGTGCTGTACTTGGGTCCCATGAGCTTCGAGTCTTCCGTGCCCTCATGCACAACCGGTACGCTTTGGCTCCTCACGTGCGTCGGCACTGGCCCTTTGCGCATGACAGACCGGCCGCCTCTAGAGTCGCCAAGCTGCTTGCCGTAGGCAGTATGGGGGCGGGGACCACCACCGGCTGGGTTTCGCTTGTCATGGGCAGACGGCTCGCTCCAGTCGAAGAGGTTGCCGAGAGATCGTTCGCTTCGCACAAGACCGATTTTTTTTGGAACTGTCCCCGAATTGCCGCCAATGTTGGCCAAGGCCAGGCGGACGTTTGGATTGATGTTTGCACCGTTGGAATGGAGGATATTGTTCCTTGAGGGCGACGGCAAAGCATGAGACGACGCATCATCCTCATCTCGAGTCCAATCCTCGTCAAAATCATCGTGAAGAGAGAATCGGCCCACGTCAGAGGTGATTTGGCGAGTACGGGGCGACGGCGAGGGCTCCGTATGAAACGGTCGCTGACCTGCCCGAACAGGGGTTGCACTGCACTCGTCCTCTTCCATGATCCTGCCGCCGTCCTCGTTCCATGTACGGTCCAAAATGTCCCGGATAGACGACCGCTTCGACTTTTTGTTGCCTCCTGTGCTCGGAGGCGACTCGTCATACACAGATTCTAGCGGTGTTTCCACTGCCCTGAGGCGGCCAGAGCCGATGGTCCGCAAAGAGTCAAAAAGCACATCGCTCCTGAAGTCAGTGTCGTCTTCGTCGCCAGAGTTCAAATCGCGCGCTTCGCCGTCCAGACGGCCCAGAGCGAAAAATCTTTCGTAATGAGAGCCCCTCGGCTGCGACGCAGCCGCACTGGCGGAGCTTGTTGAGCTCCCCGACGGCTGGCTTAGTCGCATTAGATGAGAGGCCGGGACATGGGACAGCGGGGACGGCGGAGATGACGGAGATGGCGGAGATGGTGCGGCGGTTCTTTGAGGCGCTGGGCCAGGCAGGGCGGCAGCTGATGAATCCAGCGCCGACGCGTGATCGATGTGGTGGTGCACGAGACCGACAGTCGAGTGTGTGTGTGTGAGGAGGCTGCTGCCGGCGGGCGCCGACATGTGCCGCTGGTTGTCGCTACCGCGCCGCTCGTGCGGTATCGCGCCCCGGTTGCTTCGCCGCAGGCTTCCAGCCGCTGTCCCTTTCGACGTCCAGTCTGTAGGATGCGAGAAACTGCAGGAAAATGATCTTCTGGGCCGTGCTGAGGATGCCACTCCCGGGGCCACTTCAAATTGCGGGGGTGAGTCCATGCCGTCCCCGAGCCGTCTGCCTTTCCCACCAGCATCCCCCTCTTCGAGGTGACATGAAACAAGCGAGCCGCTCACTGTCGATGAGGCTGACACCATTCTCGGTTTCACCAGATGCGCTCCAGCGCTACGGGATAGGCGGTTTCCTGGATGTAGACGTTTTAGGACTATCCCCCTGTCGCCAAACACTACATCACTGTAACTGCCCAGTCGGCCGTGCGAGTTTTTCCTTGCTTCGGCTTGACCGGTCTTGACGTGAAAGAACGACGCCCAGCCCAGCTTCCTTGTCGCACGACGAGTACGAGGAGACAGATCGACGTCTTCAATTGGGGATGCGCCGAGAAGCTCCTCCGGCGGGACCGGTTCGTCAAAGGAGTACTTTGGGTGCGGACTGGAGCCTGCAACGTCGAGTTCTGCTCTCAATTGTTGCAGCGTAGCTGATCGCTGATGGCTTGTGGCCGGTCGGCGAAGGCTAGGCAATTGGCCTTTTGGTGAGCAGCTTGGCCCGCCTTCGGCTTGCTTGGGCCTCGAAATAGACCGCTTGACCAATTTGTTGGGCGACAGAGGTTTTAGTACAGATCCAGATCGAGGCCGTACGGGAGCGGTTGATCCATGTGAGACTGTAGACGAAGTCGAGTCCGCCAAGATGCAGGATCCGGCGCCTCCGTGCTGAGACGATGGGCGATTTGACAAGCGCCTGAACCACGAGTTTGTCCAAGTTGATGATTCCTTGAACTCTTCGGTAATGGCAGGACTCGGCAACAACTTCCAATGGTCCCCAACGAGCGATGGGTGTCTGCTTGAAGAACTCGACGGAGAAACTTGTAAGTTCTTGGGTCGGTGACGGCGAGAGAGCGGTGGGCGACCTGTCTGACGTACTGAGCCGGCTACTGCGTCAATTTCAGAGCCAATTGAGCGTGTCACCGCCCAACTGGTAGCAGGTCGACGTGAGGGGGGTGGTGATATCGTGGAAGACGAAGCCGAATGCTTGGGCAGGACTTGGTCAATTGATACCGTCCTCTTATGGCCTCGGACTCCTTCGCGGACTGTTGTCGGGATGTCGTACTCGGTTGTGTGGCTTTGGTCGGCAGGCAGGCCAAAGACTAGACCGCTGGCAGCTGCTGCAATCGCAGTGCCAGTGCCCACAAGCTATATTGTTTCAAAACCGAGACGCGTTAGAAAGTCAAGGTGCCTCTGAAAAGCACGGCCCGATACCGTATGGTAGGTAGGCAACAGAGTGTGGGGGGCCGAGTTCACATAGTACGTGGAGGCGTCGGCTGGCAACGAGCAGGACAAAGAAGAGCCAGGAAGATGGTAGCAAGAGGAAGAGCCAGGCTAGGGAGATGAGGTGGAGTTTTGAGTTTTAAACCCAAGGTGGCGGAACAAGGCGTTGTGATACCAGAGCTTTGTTGTGCGTGACATGATGGTGCCGAAGTTTGTATGAGCGCGAGTGGTGTGTGTGGTGTGGGCATATCAAGGTACTACCACGCAGCCAAGCGTACTGGGTAGGTACATGGCACCGGCATACCGAACGGGCCAGAGGGCAAGAAAAAGAAAATATACACTTACGCTAGGAACCGTCTGCATTGTGGTTCCGCCGACTTCTACTTGCGACAGCCGGCCCGCGGAACAAGCATTCTAATTGTCGAGGAGGACGGCGTCGACGGCCAAGTCGGAGCCCACTGGCATCGTCAGGCCCCGCGCGCTCTCTCAGAAAAGTAAGGATTCGAGCTTGGGGGCCGCGGCAGCGTGATGCGAGCAATGCACGCAGCAACGGCAGAGGGACGGGTGGACGACGAGCAGATGAGGGCGGATGAGGGCGGATGAGGGCGGATGAGGGCGGATGAGGGCGGATGAGGGCGGATGAGGGCGCGCGCACGTTTGCCCGAGCGAAGCAATGACCTGTCGACCGTTCGTGTCGGGAGCCTGGAGCCTGGGAGCTGGACGAGATGGCGATGGCCGTGGCGATGACTGGGCCGATTCTCGGTCCTCGGCAGGCGTCGAAGAAAGGGCCAGAAGAAGGCAGACGAAGCAGATGAGGCAGACGACGCAGACGACGCAGACGACGCAGACGACGCAGATGAAGACGAAGCAGACGAGAAAAAGCAAATGCTAGAATGCAGGGCCAAAGACCGCGAAAGGGGGCCCAAGGACGATGGCCGTGGACTTGTTTTTGTTGTGGGCGACTCGGTCGTAGCGCGTTCAGCAGTAGCGCCGATACATTGGCCTGCCCACTCAGCACGGTCCAGTGAGGGCGAGTCCTGGAAATTGGCAGCATGCAGGCCACATCAATGGATGGCAGGCAGAATTGGCACTGGCAACTGGCAAATGGCACTGGCCAACGGCACTGGCCGGTCCACTGGTCCAGTCAGTGAGGTCAGTGTGGACTGGACTGGCGTTGGGCAGGCACATTGGGCAGGCACGTTGCGACATTGGTGACGGCCGAGTCGCCGACTGGCGCTGCGCATCCATCGACTTCCTCCGTATCCTTGTTCATCTCCCGAGTCCTTGTTCCCATTCTCCCCATCTCATCTCTTAGACTCTCCAATGTCTCCATCATGAGTCCCAAGACGACGCCTGTTTCGACGTTGGATCGCCGCTGCAGGGATGTGCATCGGTGCATCGAATGGCGTGCCTGGTGGAACTCTGCTATCAGCAGCGGCGGTAAATGCCAAATGGCAATTTGGTACACAGTAAACACCACGACGGCCCTGGCTGCAAGGCACCCACGGCGCCAATTGTGCTCGGCGAAGCGCTCAGCGAACCACTCAGCGAACCACCGCGATGCAGAGAACAGAAAAGCAGAATGGCCAGAAAAGCCGCGGCCAGGCAACCATGGTTCCCCAGCGCGGTATGCCACTGCAGTATCTGCGTGCTCAGCGGTCAGCGGTCAGCGGTCAGCGGTCAGCGGTCAGCGGTCAGCGGTGGCCAACCAACAACCAAGAGTGGCTTGCCAGTGGCCCAGTGGCCCAGTGCGACTGCCAGTGGCCACCATGCCAGCAGCCGACTGGATGGCCAATCAAACCCGCAAGCGCCGCAATTCGCCTAGCGTCGTCTCATCCGTCTCGTCTGTCTCGTCTGGGTCTGGCTCGTCCTTTGTCTCGTCCTCGGTCTTGTCCTCGCCGCCCTCGACACGGAACCTTGCCGATTATAGATGCGTGTGCACTGTACAGTGTCTCTGTGATCATGTATCATCATCACGCGCGCTACGTCTTTGCCTCATCCTCTTTCCACCAATTGGCCTGCAGCCAGCCGTCGAAACAACACAACGAGTGATATGATGCTCATTCTTCATCGCCTCCGGTCTTCCCAATGCCCATGATTGCTTTGTGTTTCCTTCCCCCTTGTCACTATTATTATACGACAGGCCCGGCATGGCATGTCTCTATTTTGAGAAACCTGCCCTCTCCTTTTCGGGCTGACCGAATCGGCTCAAAACGGCGCCTGTGCTCCCTGTACCTTGGGAAGGCAACGAATCGTGCACGTCCATGCAGGATATGTATACTTTCCCTTCTCTACTTTTCTTCTCCTCTCCCTCTCCTCTTCCTTTTTCTTGTGTGGCCTCTTGCTTCTTCAACACCATTGCCCGTCTGCACGTCTGCCCACTTCATCCCGCTCATCCGCGTCTTCAATTGACCGCAATGACCGGTCAGAGAGCCCCGCTTGCCTCTACCGCCTTCAAAAGCCACCAAGCCACTTCCTAGTTCCTACCAAAAAGGGGGCGCAGGCATCGTCTGAGAAGGAAGGGAAAAGCCCGAACCCCACGATCAGCATCATTTCTACTGAATGCGCTGTAGCCTGTGCAGTGTGCAGTGTGCAGTGTGGCCTGTCTGGCTGACAGCTGTCAAAAGCTTTCCGAGCCCACATTCCGAAAGGCTCGCCTTCCTGTGATGAGGCTCAATGACGCGTGGCACCGCCGCACCAGATGGCAGACACTGGACAGCGGCGGGGTCGCGACCCCATTCGGCCTCGCATGGCCTCGCATGGCCTAATTTGAGAACCTCTTGGCTGACTACGTCATCGCCCGGCGCTAAGCCAGGCAACCCTTTTGTTTTCGTCTTGTTTCCACGAATTGTTTCCACATCCCATCTTTTAGCCACAATGTCTGAATGTCATAATTGTCATGAGAACCGGGCCCAGTGGGCACTGGGAAGTCGGAACCCACGGTCCCACACGGCGGTGCGACGGCCAGCCTGTTCTGGGCCGACCTTTTCGGGGGCGGCGAGATGCTCGGTCTCGGCTTTCTGTCTGTCTGTCTGTCCGTTCTCTCTCTCTCTCGGCGCACTACTCTACCACTTTGACGTCAGCGGAACCTGCAGAGCAAGGCGTCTTTGTGCTTCTGCTTCTGCATGGTGCACTCCACCGCCCATTCATACTGTATACACATCACGGCCACACATCACGGCCACACATCACGGCCACACATCACGGCCACACATCACGGCCACACATCACGGCCACACATCACGGCCACACATCACGGCCGGGGCCGCGACGGACGAAACTGCCCTGCAGCAAAAATCACACACAGATCAGTCAGACATGAAACCCGATTGTCACCTGCACGGTGCACCCGCCGCCCCACCCAGCGCCACACGTCAGATATATTCAGCTTGTCGTCCCCGACGGCTGTCGTTCAGGGTAACACCATCTGGTTCAAATCGCCATTTGTGACACCGCAAGGCCTCGTAAGTTGAATTCAAACCAAACCTGTGCGTGCGTGGCTGGCCTCAATGTGCGCCTACCCACATCACGCCGTGACTCAAACCCAGCGCTGGCGACTGCTCTCAAAGAAAAACTTACTCCCTTCACCCTTCTAAAGGCCTTCTTGAAACAAGGCACGTGGGGTCGGGAATTGGATTGGGGGGGCGTGTGGTTGTTCACACCAAATAAACTCTCCTAGGACGAGCGTTACCCAAGTCTGGTTAAGAACTCGTTTATGGAAACACACCCGTGTTGCCACTCCACATGATTTTTTTTGAAGGGGGATGGCGAACCGACTCGTCCCGTATGCCGAGACGTGTGGTCAGGTTCGAGATCAGAACCAAGGCGTGTCACAATGAGACTCTTTGCGAGGAATTCCCACGTATCCGAAGCACGCGATAGCGTATCTCAAGCTACAAGACAAGTCAGATTGCCTTGTTTCTGTCCCAAGACTTGGGATCATGCTGTGCCACAATCCCTCCACTCCAGAAGCGGTTGAGCTTACCGAGCTGAACCTTTGATCTTTTCAACCCCCCCCCCCCCCCCCCCCCCCCCCCCTCCTTTTCTTTTCCCCGCGCCTTCCCCTCCTATGCTGTTGGGCGGGTGATGCATCACTGTAAAACCTTCGGGCCTAGCTCGGGATCCGGACGAACGCCCGCGAAAGCGAAAGGAAGAACTCAATTACTAGGTACAATGTTATACTAGGCAACTAGCGCCTTGCCTCGCCGAAACTCTTGATTGAATATTCTCAGCAAGAAAGACCACGAAAACTGCCACACCGACCACCTCGCCCCCCCTCCCTTTTTGCCGTCCCAAGCTCAACAAATTTCTATGTACATGTACACATCTTGACTTCTCCACCCCCGCCTTTTTCTGCTACTGGTGGTCAAGCCGCCGATTCTTCTCATCAAGATTAAGGAAATAACATGAACCCTTGTTGGCCGGGAGATCTGTTGTATATGCAAGAAAGGGCAAAAACTCGGTGCCCGCCAGTGCTACTGCATGGCATCCTCACATTGACGTACGAATGACACATCTCCTCCGCGCCCAACTAACATGTGAATCTTTGCGGCGCAGAGCTTGGCAGATCCAACAAGCGAGATCCAATCTGACGAGATGGGCTTGCGGCGCAAACCCCGATCAGGGCCATTGCCATCGTCGAACACCGACGCGGGATGATTTTTCTTTGGCGGCCTCGATCTTGCCGTGGCGTTTTTCTTGTTGTATTGTTTTGTTTTTCTTTTTCTTGGCTCTCGGAAAGTCAGGACCAATCTGAGGCGAGAATTGTCTTGGTTGCTTGCTTGCTTTTTTTCTTTTTTTACTTTCCTCAAATGAAATGGGAGGATGCGGGAGCACCCTTGACTTGCTCCGAACGGGCGTTGAAAATTTCTACATGAACCTGGCAGCATGTGCATACATATGTATGTCATGCAGCTTCGGAAATGACTGGAGGCCCACAAACAGGGTTCGTTTTGGCGAGAGAGGTGATGCCGTGGAATGTTTTTTCTTGGCCGGGTTCATGGGACGGCCAAAGCGAATCCGAGGAGGACTCACCTGCTGTCAGCCGTTGCCAGTGACATATCTGTGCCTTGGGGGGGGGGGGGGGGGGGGG
>SRQA01000822.1:0-16010 GCA_018360365.1 Claviceps citrina | reverse complement strand
CCTAATATTAAAGCTCTAGAAAAGTATTAGAGTAAAGCAAGCTAAAAGAAACGCTACTAAGCATAGTATATTCTATTAAAAAGAGGCTAAAGTTAACTTAGATACTATGTTTTACACTAATTATTACTACAGGAAGAATCATAACTTCTAATAGCAATAACACAGGCCCTCTATTTGTTATAAGGGCCGCTGCTTTATCTATAAGAAGTAAGGGTGCTAGTCTATAAAGCACTCCGCTAAAGAACGTAAGGCGTCACGAAGGCGTTAGAATTAATCCAAATTCTATCGCGGCAGGCTAACAGAGCAGAAGTGGCAGCAATTCCTTGCTTATGTTAAGGGCGAGGACGACGACAGTGGTGATCCCGATGACCTCGAAAGAGCGAATCTCTTCGTCTTCGTTGACGGATCCTTTGCAAACAACGAAGACTTCAGCTCTCAGATTGGATACCTCATCACGATTAGAAACAAGGACTTTAGCGAGGCTTAATTCACGATAAAAGGCAATATTATTACATATAGCTTAACAAAGTGCAAACGTGTTACACATAGCGCCCTTGCTTCTAAATTATATAGCATAGTTTAAGGTGCTAATATAGCCTATGTAATTAGCATAACTGTTAAGATAATTATAAACTAGCTTAATCTGCCTAAAATTCTAATAATCCTATGTATAGATTTAAATTTACTATATAAATGCCTTGTTAAGCTTAGTACTACTAAAGAGAAGCGATTAATAATTAATATTATAGCTCTTTAGTAATTATATAAACACAAAGAAATCTTCGAAATCCGCTAGATTAACAGTAAAAATAACCTAGCTAATATAATAACAAAGACTTTACTAAACTAAGCGCTTAAGACTCTTATTAATATAAATAAAATTATAATTAGGATAGAAGGTTAGGTAAAAAGAGTAGTATAAGACCTAATAGAAGGGTTATTACAAGAGTTATTACAAGAAGCATATATACTTTAATCTTTATAATAGCAACTACCCTATTAAGAGTTATAAATCTTAAGTAGTAGCGTTATAATATATATAATTATAATAACTTCTATATTTATTTCTTTAGCTGCAACCGTAGCGTGTTATATATGTTTTAGGGATATTAGGGTTATACTAATTAGTACCTATTATGTTATAATAACTATTACTATTTCCTTTGTTACTTTGTATAAGGATTTAATTAAGGGATTAGATTTAATTAGCTAAGTGTTTAACACATTTAGCAGGGAGGGATTAGAGGCTCTTTACGTTACATTAAATTCTAGCATAAAAAGAGAAGAGTGCTAGTATTAATATTAACACAACAAGTTAGGTTAATGTGGACCTAGCGCACCCTAATTAGCCGCATCTAAGCTCGCCTTAGATAGGTAGCTAGTGCGCTGGTTACGTAACCCATAACTTTACGCATCGCGAAAACCACTAAAAGGCCTCCTACTTAGCTAGCTAGATAGTAATATTAACAACGTTAACCAGAATCCTAGTACTTCCTTTTGCGCGCGCATTGCTTATTATTTCTTGTACCTTTGTTATTGATTCGCCTGTGTACGAATCAACAATAATTCTCTTACTATCTAATAATATATATTAAGTAATAGTAAAGAAAGACAAAGGATATACTAGTAATACTATAGCTATAGATTAGGCATTAGAATTTATAGGTTATATTATAGAGTCTTAGTGTAAAGAATTTAAGGATCTAGTGCTCTGCCTACAAGACTACCTAGCCTAGTAAATAGTAGTTAATCGCGGAGTTTGCGTTATTAAGGGTGATTTTAGTATATACTTAAATATTTTATATAGTAAAAAGTAAGTTTATATTATAATAAATTCCTTCTAGTAGCTTAATAAGCCTTTCTATGCTAAGCTTTATAGTATATTAGCTAAATTTATAAATAAGTTTATTAGTATAATACTATTAGTTTATTCCTAAGTTATTATAGTAAAAACACTCCTTAAGATTCTTATAAATTTGCTGAACCTATTATAAGAGAAAGAGTTATTAGTAATTACCTTTAATAAGGTAAAGAATATTAGTTAAGTAATATAATTTAAATACTATTAGTAGGTTATTACTACTTTACTAGTTATTAAATATTATAAGTAAACCTTCTCTTTTTATAACTTTAATTAGGTTACTATGCTTATAAAAGGTAGTATAGGTATTCTTATATAAAGTAGGGAGGTTATTTAATAAGCAGCCTAGCTCTCCTCTAGTATAAATAGTGCTATATTTAATTATTATATAATACGTAAGGGCTAGTAGTAAGGGTATTATAACTTATAAGATACTTAAGGGAAAGTTTATAAAGAAAGGTAATAGACTTTATATTAGGGTTATTAATAATAAAGAATTAAAGAGGTTTAGGTTATATAGCTAGTAGGAGGTAGTGTAGTTAGTATTTTATTAAGGTAAAAGGAAAGTAAGTTCCTAAGCTTCTATGTTTATAATATATTATTTTATAGCCTTATAATAAATCTAAGGTTATAAGGGGCATAACTTTATAGCTTACACTTAGTTATTATATTTACATAAGGTTTTATACCTTTTAAAAAGGAATTTCTACTAGGAATATTTAAGTTCTAATTCTTATAAAAGAAACGTAACTATCTAGAATAGTAAAGTAATATTCTTTAGTTAAGTAATTTAGTAATTATATAGTAAAATTAAGCTAAGCTCCTAGCAAAATAAAAAGGAAAGAAAAGGAAAGAGAAAGGCAAAAGTAAGAAGTAAATAATAATATATAGGCTATAAAATCCCTTAAGAGTAAGGTAGTTATTAGCACTAAGAATAAAACTATTATAGTAAGCTAGCGCTAGCACTGCTAGTAGGGAATCTCCGCGGCCTTTTAGCGGCTAGCGCGCTAGTTAGGCTAGAATTATTAGTGCTAGCTAGGGATAATAACCCTGCTAGGCACTTATTACTAAATACTAGCTTTTAGGGCATGCTTAGCTTTTTTTACGTAGCTTTTAGTAGCTATAGCTATGTAGCTATAGGCAGGGCTTTATTTATAAAGTTAGATTAGTTACAGGATACAGCAGTCTTATAAAGGGCGTTAACCTCTAACCACAGGGTTATAATATTTTGCTTTATAGTCTATAGCAAGGATATACTAGCCTTAGCAGATTCTAGTAAATAGAGGCGCTAATTTATATCCTTTACGTTTTTATTAATTATAGTAGTAGCCTTAGTAATTATCTCCTTAACTATCTTAGGATTATTACTTACTATACTATAAACTTTAAAAAAAAGGCAGACTCCCTTAAGCGCTTAATTAAGCTAAGCCTCTTAGTTTATAAAGGCTAATAGTAGGTTATTTATGTATTTTTCTAGGGCTTTAAGTCTTATAGTATAGGGTTTATAAGGCGCTAATATAACTATATAGTATTTATATATAGAGCGCAGGGTAGTGGCTATAAGGGGGTTTATTTTGTTTATAGTTAGGACTTTAGCTAGGTTAGATTATTATAAAAAGGCAAGATAGCTACTAAGAGTACTATTAAAGGCGCTAAATATAAAGCAAAGTTACTTAGTAATAATAACCTCCTATGCTAATAATTATATTATTTATTCCTTTCCCTAGTGGGAACTACCCTTTAAATAAATATAAATAATAGTCTTTAGGCTATCCCTAGCTATATAAACTACTAGTATCTCTAACTAACCCTTATAGGCCTTTAGCTAGTTTATAAAGGAGTTAACTATAGCGTGGATTTTAACACATATAGTAATAACCTTAAGGTATAGCTAGTATAAGGGGTTATTCTTATTAATACTAAAGCTATCCTTTATAATTTTAGCGCTAGCCTTACTAAATTCTATGCTATATATAAAAAAGGTATTAACAAAAGTCTATAGCTTTTTCTATTAGCACTTTTTATTAGTATACTAATAAATAGCGTAATTCCTAGTAAATTTATTATTCTTAGAAAGATCTAAGTTATTATTATTATTTAGCTACTATAAGCTACTATTTATATAGCTAAAGTAATAGAAATAAAAATATAAGTTAAACCCCTAGATATACTTAGGGATATTCCTTAGCGTAATATATTATATATTCTATATCTTTCTATGCTTAGGTAGGGGTTTATAATTACTAGGTTTATCCTAGGCATTAGTAGTATTATCCTACTACTTATTAGCTTAGTCTAGAAATAGGGGGTTTTCTATAGTTATGCCCTTTAGGGTAAGATCCTTATAGTTAATACTAAAACCTTCCTTATTCTTAAAGCTATAAAACTCCTTACTAAACATAGGTTATCCCTTATTATTAGCATTAGCTTTAGAGTCTAAGATTTAGATAAGTTTACTACTAGTTTCCTACGTGGCTTTATTAATAGCCTCCAAGGTAGCTTATAAAGCAAGGGCTAGTAAATAAATAGTAAGTATTATAGGATTAATTATATTAAGTAGTTTAAAAGAGCTTCTTATAAAGGGCTTAGGAATAGTAGTCTAGCTATTAGAAAGAGCTAGCTTAAGAGCATTAGTAAATAAGGGATTAGCTATTATAAGAGGTTTAGTAAATATAGTTTATTATTATATAAGTTAGGACGCTATATTAGTAGCAAGGGAAATAGCAGGCTATATATTATATTACAGGAGGGCTATAAATATAAATTATACTCCTATTAGAGGGGAAAATTAAGCTATTAATAAAGGTATAAAATAAAAGGTTTAAAAAAAAAGAAAAAAACAAAGAGCTAGGGGGGGGAAGGTTATAATATTTACCCTAGCTAGTTAGAAAGAAAAGTAAATTAAAAGTAAGTTATTATAGGGGTGTAGGAAATAAGATAAATATTGTGATTTTCTACTAGTAAAAGCTTCCTATATATGCCTTTATAGTGCAAGGCATAACTAGCTTACTACTTTAGTTAATTAGTTAGGGGGTTTTATAAGATTTCTTTTCTAATATTTCTTATTCTAATTAATAGTGTGTTTTATAAGGTATTTATTAACTATTTTATTAGTATTAACGTGTATTTTAGACTCTAGAATCTACTAATTATTCTTTATAAAGTATTCTTTCTAATAAACTAGGAAATTAATATAAGGCTGCTAGTTTCTTATGTAAAAAAAGTAGATATAGTAACTTATAATCCTCTTAATCTCCTAATAGTTTACCTTACTAGATCTAGTAAGATTAACTAGAGAAGGCAGGGGTTTATCCCTTTTAAAGGGGTCTGCCCCTTAATATAGCTTCTAGAGATAAGTAGTAAAAACTATAGGGTAAACCCTTAAACTAGGCAGGAATTTTAACTAGTATAAGAGGGGAGATACCTCCTTAAGGACCTTATATAGTCTAGCCTGCTAGGGAGATTACTTTTTCCTTAGCTTCCCTAAAAGTTTATAGCTAAAGTAAAGTCTAAGGTATACTATATCCCTTATATTAATATTTACTAGTTTATATTAGGAGTTATATTTAATCTTTATAAGGGCCGTGGCTATAGTAATAATAAGCTTAGCCTCTCTTTAATATAGCTTATAAAAGATAGTAATATTAGTATTTTTTAGGTTAGTAATAACTTTATTTAGATTAGTAAAAAGGTTTATAATAGTAAGCGGCTTATAGCTAAGTACTAGCTTATTTAGTAAGTAGTTAATAAAGGTAGCTATAGTATTATTAAGATAATATTATAATATAAATATTACTAAAATCTATAGGATATCTAGGTTTATAGCTATATAGTATTATATAGTAATAATAACTATTTAGTTCTTTTGTTTAGCTACTCTATCTATCTAAGGGTAATATATAGTAAATATAAGAAATTTAACTTTAAGCTTATAGAAAAGTATAGTCTAGATCTCTAATATAAACTTTAAATTATAGTTACTATTAATTTCTTTAAGCAGTCCCTAATTAGCTATATATAGCGCTTTAAGAAAAAGTCCTGCTTAGTTATTAGCAGAGTATGCCTTATTTCTAGGGATAAGGATTATTTTTTTACTAAAGAGGTAATTAACTAGGCAAAGGGTGTTATAAGCATTAAATTTACTAACCTACTATATTATATTAGTAAAGCTAACCTCTAGTATATTTATAATAAAGTCTAGGGAAATAATATAAAAAGAGACTAGCTTTATTTATAATAATTATAATTCCCCTAGGGCTTTAGAGTAAAGAACTACATTCTTATAGCATACATTATAATATATAATATAAGCCTAGATTTAGCTACTTATTTATAGGAAATAAACTATAAATAGTTCCTTTACTATCCTTCCTACACTAAAATAGTAGTGTTTATTATATATTAATTAAAGTATTATCTTTATATAGCTCTAAGGGATATAAAGTTAGTAGGTGCCTTTTAGTAAGTAAAAATAAAGTAGTTTATTATCCTTAAGATCCTACTTATAAAGGGGGATTTTAGGCTAATTTCTATTAGCCTTCTGCTAATATTCTTAGTATAACTAAATAAAGTTAATAATCTAGCTAAATTTCGTATTATTTACATACCCTATTATAATTAAATTTCTTATTTTATTATTTATAATTATAGTAGTAGCGTGCTCCTTCTTAAAGTAAGTATAAGTATTAAGCTTATTAAACTAACTATAGTCTATAGCCTCTTAGTAGCTAATATTAATAAGCAGCCTTAAGAGAGCGTTAGGAACTATATTTAAAACCCTAGGAATATAAATTATATAAAGCTTAAATTATAATAAATAATTTATAACCTTTACTAGCTTAAGGTTAGCTTTATTAAGGTTTATTATAATAAGTAATATATATATAATAATTCCCTTTACTAGTAAGTAATTTATAATAATATTTACTAGTTATAAGTTTAACTAAGCTATTTTCTATAGCTTATATATTTCCTAGGTAATTATAGTAACCTTTACTTTTATTAAACTATATTACCTTTTTACTACTAAAGTTAGCCTAGAAAGAAAGATAATTAAATAAAGCTTATTACTACTAATATTCTTGCCTAGAATGCTTACACTATTCTAGTTAATAGTAAGTTAAAAGGCATATAAGCTAAATCCCTCTTTACACACATTAACCTTAAAGAATAAAGGTTAGTTAGGGTTATAATACTATAAAAGAATCTTAGTATATAAAAGCCCTTAAATAGCTTTAAAAAACACTATCTCTTACTTAGTTAGTATAAAGGTTGCCTTCTAAGCTATGTATTTCTACGCCTGCTTTAAAGCACTAACTAGGAGCTTATTCTTCTTATAAAGCTTATAGAAAATAATAGTTTTCTTATTCTAAAGGGGCTATATATAAATATTAAACTATAGGCTACTTACTCTAAGAAAACTAGCTATTTTAATAAAGGTTTCTAAGGTTATAAGTATAGTTAGTATTTAGAGATTCTTAAAGGCCTTAATATAGTTACTTATATTAGTAATACTATTTATATTTATAATAAATTTTAGTAACTAAATAAAGAAATACTTAATAAAGAATTTCTTTATAGTAATATATAGGTAGCTATCCTTAAGAATCTTAAATATAATTTTAAGGTGCTTTAGGTACTTCTTTAAAGTATTAAAGAAAATAATAATATTATTAATATATATATAAATAAAGGCATAATACTTATAAAATAACCTATTTATAAAGCATTATATATATATAGGAGAATTCTTAAATCCTTATATTATAAGATAAGATATCTTAATTTTATACTTAGAAAAAATAGCTATTTTATTCTAGTATTTCTTTTAGACTAAAAGCTAGTTAAAAAATTTAAAGGTATTAAGAAAGGTAATCTAAGCCTTTTTATAGGCATTTTTTATAATATTACCTTAGTTAGGCAGGGAATATATATTAGGAATAGTAATACTATTTACTAGCCTTATATTAATTACTATATAACCTTTAATCTCTTTCCTAATATTACACTAAATAATAAAGCTAGGATAGGAGTATAAAGCTTTCTCTCCTTCTTTAAGGTAAGATACCTTACTAGCTTTATGTTTTTTATTAAAGATTTTACTAAACTTCTTAAAATCCTTATAGCTAAGGTTATAAACCTAGGAGGGCTTAATTTAGTTTTGCTAGTTATTAATAAAATTAATATATATATAGTCTTTCTCTAGCATAGGTATAACGCCTTAGTTATAGTATATATTATATTTATTAGTAAGTTTTATAAGCTTAGCTATAGTAATAGGGTTAATATTAGTAATTTTTACGCTAAATTTATTTATAATTAATAGGATATTATCTAGACAAGAGATACTATAAAATAGAATGCTTTTATTAACTACTTTTAGATTAAGGTAATTAAGACCCTTCTCTAGGTTATTAACTTTAATAGTAAAGAAAATTTCCTTTAGTTTTAGTACTTTAGTATACTTCTTATTAAGAACTATATCCTTCCTATAAAAGGCTATAAGGTTATAGATATTCTTAATTATATAGTTAGAGTTTATAAAGTCTATACCTTTTAGCTAACCTAGTTACTAGTATCTCTTAATATAAATTAGCTAGTTTATATAGTTAGTAATAAGTATAAATTTTAATTATTTATCTTTAAGAAAACTATTATAAATATAGTAGTTTCTTAAGTAAAAGTAGTAGACACTTATCCCCTAATTTTTAAGGTCTTTCTAGTAGACTTATAAAAGTTATATATAGCCTAGTATAATAATAATACTATATATAAATATTACCTTTCTTATTAAAACCTTATAGGCAGGATAAAAGATCCTTACTTATATAGTAATATTATAAATAAAGCGGAAAACTACCTTTAGATTTATAAAATTAATCTTAATACTATAATTATATATAAACTTTATACTAATTAGTAGTTTTAGGGTAAGCTTCTTTATTATATTAGCCTTTATAGTAAAGTAGCTAGAAACTACCTTGCCTTTAGCTTTGCCTTTAATATAAAAGTTAAAAGTTATAGTTTTAGTAATAAAAAATAAGAACTTTACACTATTTACTAGCTTAGGCGTTTATTACTCTTATTTTATATTATAGCTATTTTGCTAAAGCTATTTCTTATTTATAAGTATAAATAAAGTGCTAGTATTTATATATACCTTATAGTCTTTTCTTTAGTTATTAAAGTAAAGGGGAATCTTAAAGTATATAGTGCTTTTCTTCTTACTAGTAACTTCTAGCTAGTAAAGGCAGGAGACTGCCTTAATTACCTAGCTATTTATAAGCCCTAAGAAAGTCTTAGCTTTTAGCTTTATAAGTAAAGTAGGGATATTTACATAAAAGGCGTCTATAAAGTATAAGTTCTCTTTATTACTATTACTACTATTAACTTTTTATTTAATAATATAAACCTTAGATGCCTTAAGGTAAGCCTCTTAGGCTTTAATATTAAAGTAGTTATAAACTTTAATATAATTTATAAGATCTCCTTCTCCCTCCTTTAGGGCTTATTTCCTAAATATTCTAAGGTAGTGTTCCTATTAGTTATAAAAGGAAGGTAGAGATATATATTAGTAAGATTCCCTATATACTTTAGTTAATTCTACTAGCTTACTATTTATTTTAGTAGTAGGCTTATCTTTACTATTAATATCCTTAAACTACTATAGCTAGTGTTTATTACCTTTATATAAGGGGTTTCTTTTAAAGGGTAGAAAGCGGCCTTAATAGTAAGTATTATTATACTTGCTTCTTAGGTAGTAATATTGCTTTTAGCTAGGGGAGAAATAATATTACTCTTAGCTAGGTAAAAAATAATAATATTTAGGTTACTTTTATTTCTAGGGGCTATAACTATTCTCTTAGTAGTTATAGTAGCTAGGAGGTTAATTCTAATAAGTATTAATACTAGGTTTCGTAAAGTCCTTTTTATTAGAGTCTAGGTTAGTTATATAATATATAAAATCTATAGTCTTGCCCTTATTAGTATATTAGTAAGCCTTGCTTTTAAGAAGGAAATTCCTTAAGTTTTACTACTTACTATTAATAAGTTTAATATAAGTATTCCTATAGTTAGTTTTTACTAAAGTTAAGTAAAGTTACTAAAGTTTAGTATAAAGCTTATAGCGTAAGTATATTAGTAACTAGAGGTTACTAGATTCTTTATTTGCTTTAGAGTAGTAAAAAACCTTTATAGTAAAGTCTTATAATAAGGTATTAGATAAGATGTTTTCTAAGGTAAATTTAGCTTAATTAAGCTATATAATAGCATCCTAGATCTTAATACTAAATTCTGCCTTAAGTATAGCAAAAATATTATGAAGACTACTAAAAATTATAGCCTTCTTCTTATTATTAAGGTATTACTAGTACTAAATTAGCATAATACTATAAAAGAGATACTAGATTTAGCTTTAGATTTATTCCTAATAGTTAAGTCTAGTATAACTATAGTAGTCTTTAATAGCTTAGATCTAAAGGTTTATATTACTAAAGATAGTAGCCTTGCCTTTATATATAATAGCCTTGCTATTAATCTTAGTAAGGTTTATTTTTAGTTATAGGTATTTAATATTACTAAGTTTTTATAAAGGGTCTAATAGCTAGTTAAAGGCTATGCTAAAGTAGGTCTTAGTAAACTAGCTATAGGGTTAGTTATTTATTTTATAGGGTACTATAAGTAAGTGTATATAACTTATACTATAAGCAAGGTATTATATAAGCAGTGTAATAATATTATTCTTATATGATTTTACTTTACGAAATTTAAATTATATATAAGTCCCTTAGTTATAAGAGAAATTTACTTTTTATAGGCCTATACTATTTAATCTTCTAGTGTTTACCCTAGCATTAGATATAGCAAAGAATATAGTAAGTTTCTAGTATTAGATATAAAGCCCTACCTATTTAAAGTAATAGGTAGCTAAGCTAATTTTGCTAGAAGTTATAGTTATTTAGCTAAAGTTTACTTTATAAGGAAAGTAGTAGTTATTATTTTAATAGTTTAGTTAAAGTCTTCTACTTACTAGCAGTAGAATTCCTTAAGGCTTACTTAGTAGTGCTATTATATATAAAGTATTAGTTACTAAATATATTTAATATTACTAAGCTAATACTACTTTCCTTAAGTATTAGCGCTTATAGCTAGGAAAGTTTACTTAGGAGAGTATCCCTTATACTAGGGGGGTAATTACCTTTTATTTTAGTTAAATCCTGCTAAGCTTACTAAAATAATAAATATAACTATTAGATTATTAGTAATTTAGTGTAAGACTAGGAGTCCTAGGGGTATTCCTATATTAAAATTAGCGCTATAGTAGGGGCCTTCCTATAAGGAAAGGGTGTTATCCTTAGTTATTAGTATATTAAAATTTAGGGTCTTTAGCTATTCCTTTATTTAGTTATTTAAGTTATTCCCTATAAGTTTATTATCTTTAAGTATTCTAAAGGTGTGAGGTGCGGCCCCACAAGACAGGCCACGCCGGATTGCCCGGCGACGTCACGGAGAATCCCTAGCTAATGCCTAGGGCTTGCGCACGCGGCTAGCATATCTAGTGACGCGTGCGCGCACTATTCTTGCTTAGTAAGCTTAAGTCCTTTTATAATATAATATATACCTTTTCGCTACTACCTAGCTATAATATCTCTTATAATTCTTAAGCTTTAACCCTAGCTACCTAGTAGCGGAAATAGTACTTATAATAAGATTTATAACTAAATTAGGAGATAATATATATCTAGCACCTCCTAAAACGCTACCTCTAGTATTATATAATAGCTTTAGCCTTACTCTAATAAAGTTATTTATAGGCTAAGACCTTAAGACTACTAAGCAAGCTATTTATAAGCAAATTACCTAGCTTAAGATTCTTAAATAACTTTAGAAATAAGAAAAGGAATTACTTTAGTAACTTAGTATATATAAAAACCTGCCTAAACGCTAGTAATACTATAATAATTTCTCTAATAATAAAAGAGGAGAAGTTAAAGTTAGGAATATTATAAAGCTTACTTACCCTACTAACCTATAGAAATATAAAATCTAAATTAATAACCTAAACTATGCCTTTAATAAAGCAAAACGCAAGTATTAATATAACTACTAGAAAATCCTTTTTACCCTTAGTAATATAAACTAAGTTTATAAGGCAAGATAGGACTAATTTATTAGTAAAAAGACTGCGAAGGAGCGGGATTACTTTACTAATAACTAGGGTAGCTTCTAGGAGTAGACTCTTACACTACTTTAAGATTCTATAAATTATAATACTTAAATTACTTTATAGCTTAAGAAAGTATACTAATAAGACTAGCAAAGCCCTATAGACTTTAGTATCTACCTTAATTCCCTAGAGAATTACCTTAAAAGAGTAAGTAAAAAGTCCTAGGCTCTTACCTTCTTTACAAAACTATAGCCTAAACTATAGAACTATATAAATCTACACACTTTTATTACTAGTAAGACATATAAGGAAGTTATAATAATTATATAATAATTTTAGAAGGTAATACTATTTTTTAAGAATAAGCAAAAAGCTACTAATTCCTAGGATTATAACTAGTAAAAGGGATAATAATAAAACTACTAATTAAAATACTTATAATAGTAAGCCTCTAATAAAAGCCCTACTATAAAGCCTAATAAAAATAAGGTTTGTAACAAGCTAAATTAACTAAATAACCACTGCTACTATAATTATAGTAATAATAGCTATATTACTTATTACTATAATAAGCTAGTAAAAGACTAGGAAAACTACTAGTAGCAAAGGTAGATACCCTAACCTCTGCCGCTAATACCTAAATACCTATAGGATATAGATTTTATATTCTAGTATTTATAAAGGGGCAAAACACTACTAAAACGTTCGCAGACCTAGATAGTTACTCTAATATTAATATTATAAGTATTAAGTTTGCGTGATAATACTAACTAAAAAAAGCCTAAGTAATAGCCCCTTTTCTTAAGGCTATAGGGAATCTTATAATACCTTAATATAAGGTATATTATATACTACTTACCCTAAAAGACTTAAGGGGTTAAAAGAGAGACCTTATTATTAACTATATTACTATTAATAAGAACCTAAAACCTAAGGAAAGTCTTATATTAATTAGAATATATACCCTTACAAAGGAATAAGTATACTTATCTTTATATAGTTAAGAGTAGTAGTTTAAGCTTAGTTAAGATAAGTTAAAGATTTTAACCCCCTACTATTTTACTAAGAAATTATAATAAGAAGCAGTAGTATTTGCTATAAAATCCCTTAATAGCTTTATTCCCCTTAGAGATAAAGAAGTTACTAATACCTTTAGTAGCGCTAATACTATCCTAGACAAACTCTAGGAGTTTTAGGATATATTTGCCTCTAATAAGGCTAGACTACTACTATTTTAAAAGGAAATAAACTATGCTATTAACCTCCTCCTAAACACTATGCCTTTATATAACCTTATATACCCCCTCTTATAAGTAAAACTTAAGGAGCTCTAGGATTATATTTAAGATAACCTAGTAAAAGGGTATATAAAACCCTTAAAAAGCCCTGTAGGTATACTAATTCTCTTTATCCTAAAGAAAGATAGAATACTCTAACTTTACATAGATTACTAGGGAATTAATAAAATTATGCTTAAGAATTACTATACTTTACCCCTTATTTTAGAGATCCTTAACTACTACTAGGGTATAAAATACTTTTCTAAAATTAATATTAAAGACGCCTACTACTAGATCTAAATAAAAGCTAGCTATAAGTAAAAGACTACTTTCTAAACCTACTATAAACACTTTAAATACCTTATTATACTATTTAGCCTTACTAATACCCTAGCTATATTTTAAAATTATATTTACTAAGCTCTTTACAAACTAATAAACACTATTTATATAGTATATCTAAATAATATCCTTATTTTCTTTAAAACCTAAGAAGCATATATAAAACATATTAAATAGGTTCTTAAATGTATAAGAGAGGCAGAGCTATATGTAAAACCTTTTAAGTGTACCTTTTACTAAGACTTAGTAGAATTCCTAGGATTTATCCTATTAACTACTAGTATTTTAATAAACCCTAAAAGGGTTAAGACTATATAAGATTAGCAAGAGCTAAAGAGCTTCTAGGACATATAAGTATTCCTTAGATTCTATAATTTTTACTAATGCTTTATATACTAATACTCTAGTATTATAGTACCTTTAAACGCACTTATAAAGGGCAGCTAGAATAGTATATAAAAGGGCACCTTCTAATTTAGACTAGCTAAAAAAATAGTGTTTGTATAGCTAAAAGCTACCTTCTAGGAGGCCCCTCTCCTTTATTACTATAACCTTAATAAGCAGGTCTAGATTAAAACAAACGCTTTAGTCTTTATAATAGCTAGTATTATCTTATAGCTAGATAATAATAAGCAATACTACCCTATAGTATTCTAGTTAAGGAAGTTTATAAATATAAAAAGAAATTATAATACTACTAACTAAGAGCTTTTTATAATAGTTAAGTTATTTAAATACTAGTAATACTATATTAAAGGGGTAAAGAATCTAGTTAAAGTCCTATTAGACTATTATAACCTTTAGACTTTTATAAGGCTACTAAAGCTAAATAGTAGGCAAGCATAATAGTATATGTTTCTATTACCTTTTAACTTTATTATTAAATATAAACTAAGTAAAAGCAACCTTGCTAATATACTATTAAGACAGCTAGATTATAATAGTAAAACACTAATAAATTTAGGGCTATTACCTAACTTATAAAAGAAGTTTTTATTTGCCCTAAGTAGTAGGGAGGCTAATAAGCCTAAAGAGATATATCCTATAAAAAAAGCAAAAGGGGTTATAATACCTAAGAGAAGATATAATAAAATGCCTTTAGGAAAGGAAAATACTCTAGTTATAGGAGATTAGTAGTAATATAGTAAGATGCCTTTAGGAGAGGAAAATACTCTAGTCTATAATCTTAGGGTCTAGATAAGCAAGGTAGCTACTAGGATGCTAGTAAAGCATAAGCTAGTAGCTAACGAATTTATAGCTAAAGTAAGATATGTTTTTAGTATTAAATTACATAAAATTTAGGCAGCTATTATATTACTAGATTTATATAACTACACTATAAATAGGTTACTAGCTTAGCTACTAAAAATAGCTTAGGACTATAACTAAAACCTTTAGATAAGTAGCTAGGCCTAAGAGGTAGTAAAAGGGAGGGGAAATGCTAGGATATAAAAACATAATATATATAGCCTCCTAATATATAATAACTAGATAGTAGTACCTTAGGACCCTATCTTATAGGTAAAGCTTCTATAGCTATACTATAATAATCCCTTAGCTAGTTACTTTAGTATTAATTAAATAATTAAATTACTATAATATAATTTCTACTAGCCTAGCCTATAGGAGGTAGTAGCAGACTATATATCTAGTTATACTAAATATTAGCGTGTTATAGTAAGATAGCATAAGCTATATAGGAAGCTTAAATTACTTCTAATACTAAGGCAACTATAGGTTAAAGTATTAATAAACTTTATTATAAAATTACTATAGGCATTTTACTATAAGTAAGAAACTAACTTAATTCTAGTAATTATAAACTAATTTACTAAGTATTTTATATTCCTTCCTATTATTACTATAATTAATACTACTAAGCTAGTAAAGACCTTTTATACAGAGATTAAATTAAAATTTAGCGTGCTAGAGGGTATTATATTAGACAGAGGATTAGTATTTATAAGCAAATTCTAGTCTAAGCTATGTTTCTATTCTAAGATAAAACGGAGGCTTTCTATAGCTTTTTACTTGTAAACTAATAGTTAAATAAAATAAATAAACTAAGTCCTTAAACATTACCTCTGTTGCTTTATTAGAGAAAACTAACTAGTATAGCTAAAGCTACTACTATAGGCGTAATTTGCTTATAATAATATAGTTAACTAATTAATAGGCCTTGCTCCTTACTATATACTTATAGGGTATTATTCTAAATTTTGCCTTAGTCTTAGGGATAAGACTACTAGGGAAGAGGTACTAGAGGCAAAGGCCTAAGTAATAAAGCTATAGGAAGTATATAAATAACTTTAAAAGATATAGTAAAGGGCTAGCAAATCCTAAGCAAAATACTATAATAAAT
>SRQA01000821.1:0-16037 GCA_018360365.1 Claviceps citrina | reverse complement strand
CCTCCCGCTTACGGATGGACAGATGACGGCCTCCTCTCTGCAGGGAGGTAGAGGGGGAAGGCCAAAAACCAGGAAGAACAAAAGACAGGGCTTGGCGGGGGGTCATGAGATGAGACATGGACAAAGAAACTAGACAGACACCTTTTTGTCGTTAATCGAACCTTTGTTCTTCATAGCCGTTGGTAGTTGACACCCCGCCCATTGTTGCCAGCGGAGGATGGTGGTGGTATGCCTCGTGCCTCGAACGGAGGGCCGCCAAAACCCTCGGGTCCCAGCGGAGGTCCGTTAAACCCACCGATCCCGGGAGGCAGAAAGCCGTGAGGGGGCGGCCTGTTGAAGAAGCCGGGTGGAGGGAGCGGCATGTTCCGCGGCGGCATTCCTCCCATGGCATCTGGCGACAGCATACCCCCGTGCGCAAAGTTGGGCGGGAACATGGGTGGTATGGGCATGTTCCGGCCGGGACCGCCAAGACCTCCGGCCACCAGCCCTGGCGGAGGCGGCAGCATCGGGCCTCTCGGCTGAGGAGGTGGCATCTGCGCCGCACCTGCCATCCAGTTGGGCGGCATCTGATCCAAGCCGGGAGGCGGAGGCCGCTGCAGGATCTGGGTGGGCTGGCTCGGGCGCGTCTCTCGTTCGACATTGTGAAACGGCTCGTCCATGGGGAAGCCGGGCGGGGGCTGCGGTCGCATGTTGTTGCGGTTCTCGCGGCCGGCGAAATCTTGCTCTCGCTCGTTGTAGGACGGCACTGCCGAATGCTTCTGTTGGACCTGCGGTCCGAGCTGAGGCGGGGGATGATGCTGCACTCGACTGTGGTCACCGCGTTGGCCATCCGGCGCCATCCTCATCAAGTTCATTAAGAATTCGGTATTGCTGTTGTTGCGAGCCGACTGCGACTCGGGCCGTGACGTCGACCCCTGGCTGGACACACGCTGATGGCGTCCGACAATGTCCTGAAGCAGCTGCTCCGGTCGAGCAGTTTGCGGCTGGGGTCGAGGCGCGACTATCTCTTGTTGGGGTTGTTGAGACGGCGGACGGCCAAGAAGACCAGCTCCAGGGGCGCCACCGTACTGCTGGAACGGATCAGGAGACCCCACGGCATCTTCCTTCTTCTTCTTCTTCTTCTTCTTCATCATCATTTCTGGCGCACTCCCAGGCGGAGGCGCGGCGAATGGAGATGCGGCTGGGGGGGTGGCACTCAGGGAAGCCTTCTGCAGTTTAGCAAGCAGTTGCTGGAATGCCTGCCGTTCCTCCTCGGGAGGAGCACCACCCATCACAGCACCAGCTCCGCCACCTCCTCCAACAGCTCCAGCAGGTGCGGCTGCTGCCAAGAGCGCGCCGAGCCCAGGAGGGACAGTAGCCGAACCAGCGGCTGCAGCCGACCCGTTCGCCGGCGGCCCAGTGAGCGGAGTCGATGATTCAGTCCGTGGCTTGGAGTCTCCTTGGGCTTGAGAGAAGAAGGATGTGAAGCGCGAGGACTTGCCACTGGCACTGGCCTTTGGGGCGGAATCCTTCGGTTCACCAGGTGAGGTGACATCAGCTGCCGCACTGGCGCCTCCAAACGCAAGAAAGAACTTGTCTGGACCGGCTTCAACCGGGGGGGCGGGCAATGATGGCTTTACCGCTTCTGCCACGGCTTCGGTCGTTGTCGTCGGTTTGGCCACGGACGTTGACGACGCGCTCTTAGCCTTCTTCATCTGCTCCATCCATTTTTGGAAATCCTGTTGCGTATGAGCTTCACGCTCTTCTGCCTGCTCATCGAGCCACTCGGGTTCGCGCTCCTGTCGCTGGTCACGCGATTCTCTGCCCCAGCGACGCTCGTTTGTTCTGCCAGCATTGCGGTCATCAGAAGGTTCGGGAGCGTCACGATCTCTGTCTCGCCAGCTCTTCATTCGATCACGATCTTTTTTCTCGGGTGCAGACGCCTCGCCCGCGTCTGTCGCTCGCCAGTTATCACCCTTGTTTCGACCAAGACCGTTCCGAACTCGGGCCTCGGAGTCGGGCACATCACGATCGCGGGTCAGGACATCAAATGCTCGACCTGGCCGTTCTCGCGGGGCTTCGCGTTCATCTTTGTTGCCGTCTCTCGCGGGTTTCTTGTCATCGCGAAAGTTGCCGCCCATCTTGCCGTGGAACCGCTCGGCACCTTCGGCACCAAAACTTTTCCGCGGCTTGACCATGTTCCATCCATCACCGTCTTGCTCGCCATCACCGCGGCGCCGCAGGGGATTTGAGCGGCCGTCGCGAAAACGATCGGCTTCGGTATCGCCACGACTTCGTACGCCGACGCGGCCTTGTGCAGTATCGGCATCTCGTGACGTCTTTTCATTTTCGAGAACTTTGTTGCCCCGAGCCGACGAAAAGGCCATGCGGGGTGGGCCAAAAACAATATCATCCGGGTCTTCAAGAGAGGTTTTACGCCCTTCAACATCAGCAAAAAAAACCAATGAAACAGTACAAGCACGCGTTCACGATGGGAAAGAACGGACTGGTACCATTGCGAGGAACGTGGCGATCAAGACATCGTCGATTTGTCTGATCAAGCAGCGACGGGTTTGTTCTAGGCCTTTCGTTGCCCGTTTTTGTACCTTGGGTTCGACTTTGCTCCGTGGGGCAACTAGAGAAACGTATTTTTCATGAGCACAACCGCACTATGCGAAGAAGGAGGGGGAAACCGCAGAGCAGACAATGACGCACCCCATCCACTCCTCCGCTGGAGGGAGGTTATCGGGTCTGGTGCATAGCGGCGAATCCCGCAAATACAGCAGAAATTCTGCTGAATATCGAAGGGCCATATCAGGGCGGCTAGGAACTGATGCCCATCTGATGGACGGCCACCGTTATGCCGCCTGGGGGGGAGGGGAGGTAAAGGAGGCGAGACTGTGCGTGTGCGGTGCGTGTAGAATTCGATAGATGCTGTCGTGCAGAAGCTGCGGTAGTAGAGCACTACGCTGCGACGGATTGTGCAGAGGACCAACGGGCTGGCCAAAAAGCACCGATAAGTCCCTGCACAGCGTGCGCTCGGAGGGCGGAGGAGCTGCGTGGTCGGTCGAAGCTGGTTGAGGCGGAATTCAATGGTGCGCTGTGGTGGAGTCGAGACCGACGACGAGTGAGGGGAGGAGCAAGGGAGACGAGCAGCAGCCGAGGCCAAGGCGCGAGAAGGACTTGGGACGCGAAGAATGTTGATGAACAGGGAAAAGATATTTCGCTGAGGGAGCGGGTGGTGGTTGTTGGTGGGAAGAAGTATGAGGCAATGGGGGTGGTGGAATGGCGAATGGGAGAGCACGAGAGGGTACATATGGTACATATGAGAAGAGCAGGTGAGAGCAGGTGAAGGGTCCAGAGTGGGACACGCCGACACCCTCGGGCCTGGGCCTTGGCCCTGGGAGATAGACGTCTGTTCTCCACAAAAGAGAAAGGGCAAAACGAATAAGAGTAGAATAGGGCAACAGATTATTATACGTTTGCCAGATGAGCCTCGTATGTGAAAAGTGTAATTTGTGGCGTTGAGAGAGCCTCGTTTAGCCATGTCAAGTCGATATGTCCAATCAATCGCCTTCCCCAATTGCGCAGCCTACCCTGCACTTCTCCTTCACGTGCCCGCGCGCCCGGCCGCCGCAACCTCCTCCTCCAGCCCCAAAATGTGCGGCAGCGGCCCAACGGGCGTAATGGACGGCGGGTTGATCTGCGTATGGCTCCTTGTGTAATGCCACTTGATGTGCTCAAACTGCGTCGTGAGCCGGAACGCATCCTCGCCCCAGTACAGCCTGCGCATCCACCGATGCAGGGCCGGATAGCCCGACCGGATGTCCCGAATGTTGCACTTGAAGTGCTGGACGTAGACGGGGTCGAACCGGACCAGCGTCACGTACAGCCTGATGTCCGCCTCGGTGAGGTGCCGGCCGAAGTAGTATGGCCCGTTGTCGGCCTCGGCCTGGGCCTGGGCGGCCAGGTGCTTCTCCGCGCGGTCGAGCGCTCCGAAGAGGGCGCGCACGTTGCGCTCGTAGGCCTCGGACGTGGTGGCGAAGCCTGCCTTGTAGACGCCGTTGTTGATGAGGTCGTAGGTCCAGCTGTTGGTCTCGTCGATTTGGCTGCGGAGAGGCTCCGGGTAGAGCTGGATGGCGCGGTGCTTGGCTTGGACGAGGTCGTCGAACTAGCCGGGGGGGGTGTTGTGTCAGTCCAGGAAAAGAAGAAAAGAAGAAAAGAAGAAAAGAAGAAAGGAAGAAAGAAGAAAGAAGAAAGAAAAGAGGAGAAAAGAAATCGGGACAGCAAAAGCACACGATACACACCTCCGTCCCAAGCATGCGCAAAATCTCCGAGCTCTCATTGCTGACAATCCTCCTCGTCTTCTTGTCATACAGCACCGGAACGGTGAACCGTCCCCCGTAGTCCTTCTCGCTCTCAAAGTACACATCCCGCAGGTGCGTAAACCCGGCGTGGCCGCCGACCGGATCCGGAACCACCCCCTCGCCCGGCTCGTCCTCGTCCTTTGTGACGAAGCGCCATCCGCCCTGGCCGAGATGCCAGTGCACGACGGAGAAGGAGATGATGTCCTCCAGACCCTTGAGCTTTCTGGCGATGAGAGTCCGATGGGCCTGGGACGTTTGACCATTTTTTTTTTATACCATCATGGCGTGGTCAGCTCTTGTTTCTTCACCACATCATCTTTTCATTACGATGGAGAATCGGGCCAAAACAGAAACAAAAAGAAGAAGAAGAAGAAACGTACCCATGGACACGCATAGCTCACGTATAAATGATACCGCCCCCTCTCAGGCGGATACCTGGCACCCTCCTCCCTCGAGATCCAGTCCCGAAACGAACTCACCTGGCGCTTAAACTCGCCAGACCTGTCATCCGGGTGAACCCAATCCGTCACTTTTCCGCCGGAAGAAGCCTACATCAATTTTCATGTTGTTTCAGTCCTCATGTCGTAACGCAAAAGTAGAGAACAGGAGACTTCTTCCTCTTCTCTTCTTTTCTTTTTTTTTTTTTCTCCTTCAAAATTCAAATTCAAATTTAAGGGTTTTGTTTTTCTTGGGGAGGGCGTCACACAAACCATGATATGCCGACTCTGCGAATCGTCCGCCGAGAGCCGAGAACGGGGAGGATAAAACCCGCGATTTGGGAATGGGAATCCCAGCCCAGATGGTGATGCCGATGCTGATGACGATGCTGATGCTGGGTGACGATACGAGAATGTACGGTCAAGCTCGAGGCCAGCTTGTGGCCAGAGTCTCCTGAGATGGACTACCTGGTGACGGGGTCTGCCGAAAGGGCCCAGCAAGTTCAGATAGTCGCCTCTCATGCGGGTGTGCCGCGTTCGTGACACGAGGCAATGGATGGATGGAAGGGGACAATGGCAACAAGAGCTGCAATGCTTGTTTATATACAGCCACGGCTGGGCGATGACAGCTGGAAAGCATCTGGTGCCATATGATGTTCCCCGAGCCCCCCCGAGCTGATGGCTTGCACTAGTCTCTAGTTTCCCAAGCTCGTCAGCTCCATCACCAATTGGCATGTGGAGGGGACGCCACAGCTGCGACACTCATCATTGCTAATCGTCACGTAACCCGAGCCTGACCATCCTCGTGAAGCCCGTCTTTGGGTAATTTGACTGATTTCTAATCTCTGCAGTTTCCACTTTTTCCACGTTCGTCACAACGGCGCTTCTGCTGCAATTTACATGAGCAAATTCACTCCCTTTTCTTGGTCGTTCCAACCACACAAAAAGCCGAAAAACGTCCAACTTATCCCGTTCTTTCCTGCTCATCGCACCTTGACCTTGATGTACGGTACCTCGACGTCCTCTTCATCCAAATCCTCGGCCACCATTTCGAAAATGACTTCCCTTTGGTGCTCGGGAATGGGCTGTTTGGAAACAGTCTCCACAAGCTTGCTGAGCTTCCATCCCAACCGTTCCCTCATCTTGGATGGTGCGTGGAAGCTTGCGTACAATAGACTGACTCCGGAGCTCAACATCATAATGTTCAAGCCCTTGTTCTTGAAGTGGTCCAGAAGCTGTTGAAGAGTCATGTCCTCCACCTCGAACCTGTCCCAAATCTTGTCGAGCGAAACCTTTCCTTCGGGCCCCTTGTACTCGACCTTGGGGCTTGCAATGGGTTCGCTGAAGCCAAAGAATGGTAGCGCGAGGTTGATGAATCCATTCTTGTACTGCTCAATGTCCTTCTTCCCGTCAATGACCTTGTAGAGCTCCAAAACGACCAGTCCAGTCACGAGTGCCGTAGTCGTAGCGATGGCCGGGATGATTTTGCCCGCGATGAACTTGGTCTTGTGCCGGTCAGCGGGTTCGATCTTGTAGTTCTCGGCACGTAGATTGCTGCACGCCGTGATGAAATCAATGTGGTGGTTGGAGTCATCGTCCTTTTCAAAATCAACAGGCTGCAATTGGAAGCCAGAGAGCGTACTCGGCGCCGGAATGCTCGCCATGATCTTCTCAAGCTCGTCTTCGTCATCGTTTCTCCCCGCATTCGGGTCCTTTAATTTTCCATGTTAGATTCCAAAAGCCTATACTAGCCTCTCACTCACTGTCACCCATGCAACCACGGAAATATCACTCGAGACTTACGGGTTCCTTGTCGTCAGCCTGAATCTTCACATTGGCGTCAGGGCTAAAGTCAGGCACAATGATGTTTTCCAGCTCGCGTTCGTAAATGGTCTTGTCATTTCCAGGCGATTTGATGCCAAAGTTGAATGCATGAAGGTTGGCAGCAGCAACAACGAAACCAAAGTGGGTGGGGTTGTTGATGTCAAACTTCAATGCTTCAGGAGCACGCTTGGGACCTGACCAAAATGGCGCACCGCTCGAAGTTGTTGAATCCTTGGGGAAATTGTACAATAGCTGCTGGATCTTGTTGGTGAACTCGGTCTCGAACTGCAACCTTGCCCATGCAATGCAGTCCTCAAACGTGCGAGGTCGGTCGGTTGTGAGGTAATCGCGAATCGTCTCCAGCGTCTCCTTCTGGTTTCCGCCCTGTTTGAGGGTAGTCTCCATGAATTTTGGCTGTGTCAGATACAAGTTCACAGTCTGAGGCGCCTTGACAAAGCATTTCTCAAACATGTAGTCCTTGGCCCAGGCAATAGTGTGCTCGATTCTGTTGGGAAAGCTCCGAATCGTGCACATGGGGAATTCCTTCTCCGGGGGGTCTTGGGAAGACGAGTAGGATTCAGTCAAGTGTGGCAATACGACCTGAGTGTTTCCCTTGGTACCAAGGGTGCCGCTTTCGAGAAGAGGCTTGCGGAAGAAGACACATCGTCGGTCAACGTAAGTTCGTGCCTCGACATTGTCCAGAGCGTTCGTGACACCATCCAAGCTCGTCCAGAAGTCCTCATTGAATATGTTCTCTGTCTCTGCGCTGACACGGTCTTTGAACGTTTGAATGTGGCCAGCCAGATCAGGGTTCATCCGCTGCACGGCTTTGGCAGCACAATCGCTCTTCATGTGGCCAACATCATCGGCACGGAACAGAAACTGTCGGTTCAGATTGCTCCTTTCGATAGAGTCCATGTCGGTGACAAAGATTCTGCCCTTCGGTCCGGTGCCCAAACCCATCATTGCCCAGTTCTTCAACATTTCGCAGCCAATGGCACCTGCGCCGACCAAGAATTGTGTGAGGTTGGCAATTCTCTCCTGAAACTCGCTTCCAAAGACAGCGATTTGGCCGTCATAACGGCTCCCGATAGCTTTGCAAAGCTCGGGCGTTCTCTTGGTCGAGGTTGGAAGGGACTCGAGAGAGTCAAAATACAGCCACTGGTTGATGGGCTGAAACTTGCCAGACACAGCCTTGAGAACTTCTTGGGCCGCGATGCCACCGAAAAGGGCGGCCATAGGGCTCAGGTCACCACGGGCTTGATAACTTAGTTCCTTGAGCAGATTTTCATCAAACTCAATCTGGAGCTTCTCTTCGTCTGCGAATTTCTTCGCGGCACCGACAACAACAGCCGCATCGTCGTCGTCCATGGGGTTTGGCAAACGCCCCTTCAGGATCTGGAAAGCTTGAAGAGCCTGAAAGCCGAGGTGCAGTTGTTGGGGTCGGTCGAACTTGGCAAAGTCTGACATGACAAACTCTGGCTCCTTCAGGGCAGCGGAGAAGGGCTTGAAGTTGATAGTCTTTGGCATCTTGACTTGCTGGTACATACCGCCACGCTGATATTGCCCAAGCCCAGACACATCACCAATGGAAAAGGTGTAGGGTCCCTTGACTGTGATTTTGCGAGGCTCGCATGCATTCAAACCTTCCATGCCCTCGATCTCGGAGAAGGTCACATGGTCGCCATCTTCCAGCCCATGTCTAGTTTCATCCAAGGCCGACACAAGACCCTCTTCATCAATTCCAGCCACAATACCACTCAGAGGGGTTTCTCCGGTCGGGTCGATGACGGAGAAATTATCACCAAAGTCGCAGAAAATGGAACCAAACAGACCAAACGTATCTGCGACGGCCACATAGATGCCCTTGGAGTGGCAGTAATCGCCGATGGCCTTTTGAGATTGCAGAGGAGTATTGGTAAGAACGACTACCTGGTACTTGTCGAATTGCGACATGTCCCCATCGAGGCTGTTGATTTTCTGTTACTAAGACACGTTGGCATATTGGTGGCAGCTGAGGAAAGATGAGTTACCTAGAAGCTTCATGGATCTTGACTGGGGTATACGCGTTCAGTTCAGCCACTCGTGGAGTTGTAGCAGCATGTCTCGGTTTGCCAACGTCCTCGGGACCAAGGAAGAACTGGGCAGACAGATCCGCGATCTCGACAGGTGCGGGGTCGTATAGCGTCAGACTCTTTACTCCAGCCAGGGCGATGTTCTTGGCGATTTCGACGCCAAGACCCTTGAGACCAACAACAAGAACATTGGAAGCTCCCATGCGTTTCATGGCCTCGTGGCCAAGGACATAGAGCTGTCGGCTGTATAGAGATTCGTCGATCTCGTCATGACCCACGGCGGATTCGTCCATCTGCATTTTGGTCGCAGGGTCGATCTCTGGTGACTTTGTGGCCTGTTCAGCATTCGCTATTAGCAGAATGAACTGGATTGCGCCCAACGGTGCGCCGTCACTTGGATCGAGGCATCGCCATAGCGGGCGGTAGAAATGTGAACTAGCCAACGGCACGGAATCATGCACGCGAGGTCAACGAGCTCCGAGTCACTTACAGCCATGGTCCGCTTGATGTTGGGCTGAGACTCTGCGGCGGAGAGCTTTCGCTTCCCCGGCACGTCTAAGCTGGCCGAGGATGGAATCTTGAATAATGAGGAAGGAGGGGGACTACAAAGGGGTCGTAAAATAGGCGCTTTTTCCGCTTCGATGCCTCGAGTCTTTCGAGTGCTGAAGCTGCTGGTGCAAGTGTAATCGATCTGTGTTGCTGAAGTCTTTGAAGGTGGATGGTGGATGAGGTAATGGGTAATGGCAGGTCGAGCTCTGGGCGTGATGACAAACGAGGGGCGGGTGGAGGGGCAACGCCGCAACGAGGAGCTGCGACCGGGCAGCGGACGGAGCCTCGCGTCAATCGTCTCTCACTCACACACACTCAATCGCCTCTCGGACTCTCTCCACAGCTGTCAGCTTGGCAAGGCCGAGCTTCATTTCTGCATTTGCAAGCACATACAAGCAGAGGCAGCGCGAGCCAACATGATACCGCTTCATCCTATTCTAAGACGCGGTCTTTTTGCGGCGCGCTGCGATTGTTTCTTGAGCCTTGTGCATCCGTTCCTCAACAATGGCGTTCCTCCATGAGCAATGCTCTGCAAATTCACAGAACTTGCATTTGAACGCCTCTTCGATTTCTACACCCACAGGCTCCCGTTCGCCTTGCCACCAGCTCATGTACCCTTTTAGATATCCGTCCAGAACATGGGGGGAGACGGGGAAATCATGCGTGTCAATCTCCCTGCCATCATCTCTGTGCACATACTGAACCCGAAGCATCTGGCCCATCGACGCACGACCCTCTGGAAATGTCTTCTCCACCTCCTCCTTGACCAAGGATGCCAGCTCTCTCAGAGTATGATACGTGAGCTGTCCAAAACTAGTCGAGCCTTCCATGACTAGACCTTCACTGAGGCCAAATGTGCCGTCTCCACTTGCGTCCGAATCGCTCATCGAGGAGTCATGGAACATCTCACCATGAATATCTCCCAATTGAGCAAGAAAATCATCGGAAAGCGTGCTATCTGCATCAAGTCCATATCGACCAAAGAGTCCGAGAAAATCCAGCTCCCCGGCTGCGATTTGCGAAAGAAAACGATGATAAAGCATGAGCTGAATTTTGGCTGGTCGAAGCAACGGCTGTGTGATTGGAGCCAGTGACCCCCTCGTTTTCACGTCGGCCAGATACACCTTGGGGGAAACAACGTTTTTGGCCGGCTTGACGCCCAGCGCAAAAAAGTCCGTTAGCGACTTTTGCTTCGCATCGCAGTGGCTTTGGCCTAGAAGCTCTTTCTCGAATTCCGGGTTTGGATTTTGATGGCTGACAGAGTCTATAATCCCATTGACAAAGCTGCCTTGAACGACGCCCCAAACTTCGAGTTCTCGTGTAAGGCCAGTCTCTCGTAAGGTCCGCAGACCTTGGATGAAGTTCCACAGCCTCACTGCAAAGCCGTCTTCTTTTGTCATCACATCGATCCTAACTGTCGTGTGGACTTCATCCTCGAGTTTTTTATGGATTTTGGAGCCGCCTTTCATGGCTGCCGTCCTGGTGCGCCGACCTCCAGGAAGTCTCGTCAATGTATACCAATATTGCAATTCACACCAAGCACCAGCCGTCAGATCTGTCACGGCCAGTGGCCGATTGGGAAATGTACGGAATCTTTGTAATGGAGAGCGGTTGTCTGGGCAGCTCTCAGAAATAATAACAGGAGTCTTGTCATTTGCCTGATATTTTCCGATCCTTGCCAATGCGCGACTCACTAGCCGCTTCACAGTCAGTCAGCGCGAAATTATCAAATAGAGTGAGCTCATCGGTACATACAGTCGGGATATGTAACGTCTGTATCGAGTGAAACGTCAACAACGCACGTTGGACAAGGGGACGACGGGTCGTCAACAACAGCGTGGGAAGCCTGCGGGCGGGCGCAAAAGACAGATTTGCGCGCAGAATCCGAGCTTCCATTGCGGCTAAGTGCGTCCGTCTGGCCGGATATGTCAACCGAGCATGCAATGTGACTGCGTGGCGCTGCAGATGCATCAACCACAGCAGTGGTGAGGCACGGCTCGTGTGTTCTAGAAGCAAGCTGAATCAGAAGCTGTTCTTCTTCTGGTGAGAAGTCAGATCCGTAGTTGCTGTCGTCATCCACGAATTCGTGCGCGGCCATTTCAATATTGAAGGCGGTGCATGCTGACGATGTCGAAACAGTCATGGAGCCAGTTCAGGTCAAGCAATGAAGCTCTACCCGCCATGGAAAGTGACCGGTGTGGTGAATGGACTGTTGATGACGTTGACGAGTCGTGGCGCGTGAAGAGCGCTGTACCGCGTCACGTGCTTTGTTGGCGCCTCCGAACGTGGCATGCTCCGTCGGACGACAAACTTCCAACATCTGGTTATCCAGCTTCCCAGCACAAGCAGATGGTGTGATGTCCCTAGTCCTGGATCTACTTGTTTCCTATGAAACGTGGGTTCGAGTATTTCTGCTCGTCGCAGCGCTATATGCTTGCCTGCCACTTTTGTGCGATGAATTTGTGTCTCGTCATTCCAGGTTTGCTGCATCAAAATAGCTCTGCTTCTTCAACTTTTCCGCCCTTTGCTTCGCCGTGACTCCTCCGCAGTGCCGCCTGTTTTAAGCAACTTGTATTCAATCACTTACTTACACTTACTTACAGAGACATGCATCGGGGATGGTACGTTGGATGACACCCTGGGTCATGGCCCATGGACACCGCATTGCATTGAGTGGTCACGGGCACACATCCTGCAGCGCGCCCCAACCCGCCCGGAATTCCTCTTCAGAATCATATGCAGGTCAGGCACAGATGGAGCACCGCATTCAGTATCCTGTAGAAGCCCTTGAAAGCCACTCGGAGTTACATAGAGTCTTTTCATGACCGTCAAAGTCTCTTAAGGACTCCAGTAGGGGCCCACATGGCAGCATACGAGGTCGGGCAAAGTCGATGGATGCATGAGCTGAACCGGCATTTCTGCGACTGCAAGTCTTTCTCACGATAGCAGCAAGTCTTCAGGCTCGATGGATGGCGACCCTGGACGGAGAAGACAAGAGGGGGAGCAAGCCTTGAACGGGCTACAAAGTCTCATCAGAAGACGTCTGGTTAGACGCGTCGCCTGCGATTGGATGAGTTGGCTCTGATAGATTGTTGATCGTTGAGAAGATGATGGAAACCGCTGGAAGCACGCATTTGGAAGTGAACTTATCATCAACGATTGTCGCATCTGCATCCTGACCAACGGATCAAACGACGTGCAGACGCATGGCCGGGTGACGGTGAAGCAAGCCCATACAGAACACTACTAAATAGGTACTTACGCAGTACCTGGCTTCCTGGTGATTAGTGGGTGACGAGATAGGTGTTGGATAGGTTTCCGCCTGTCAGTCTTAGGCTGTTCCGGCTAAGTGCTGCAGATGCCTGGGATGCCAACCCGGCCCGCACCGCGCCTTCCTCGCTGCCGATCCTGTCTGTTGCCTCTTGCATCGAGCAATTTGAGAGTCACAATGTAGACTCGTAGATTCCATGTTCGTGCCCGACCACTTGTGCTCGAGCTGAGCTTTGCTCATATCCAACAGTCGGGCCTCAGCACACCATTACGGCTTAAAATGCTGAAAGCCGATTCGCTATGTGTCTGCATGGAGGGACCAGAAGAAGAGGAATCCAACATGTAAGCATCGAGTCATCTGGCTGCCACGTTCCCTTGCTCTGTTCTCCTATTCCACGCCTCCTGGGGCAATCGGAAAACCTTCTACATCGAGCGTGTCGTCACTCATATCAAAGATAACAAACCAGAGCAGGGATCGCAGTTTGCATGCAAGATGGATGCGCGGCATCCGAAAAGTCCGATATAGCCATGAATTTGATTTGTTGTCTCATCTTCTTGCTTGTGACTCGATTGCTGGGCTTCTTCAACATAAAAGCCGATCGGACTATATATATGTGCAGATGAGGTCCACGCCGTCTTCGTTCGATTTCCAAACAGTACTCATTGCCGTTCCCCAAGTCGGATTCCGGGGCACAAAATACTTCTGATTTACCTGTAACGAGACGTCGCCCTCTGGCTACCTTCAAGTCAAGCTCCGCTAGAGTATGACTTTCCGTTCAAAGACCAAAGAAAAGAGGGAAGACAAAAAGACCATGGACATCCCCAAAACAGACTTGTTCAGGCTGTCTGCTACCCAAGCAGCCGAGCTGATACGGCAAAACCACTTATCCGCACAGGAGTATACACAGGCCATTCTCGAAAGAGTCAAGCTTCGAGATCCTCAAGTTAGAGCCTGGGTATATCTGGACGAAAAAGCCATCATGGACCAAGCTAAACGGTTAGACTTACTACCGGTGGAAAAGAGAGGTCCACTGCACGGTCTTCCTATTGGAATCAAGGACATCTTTCTGACCCGAGGTAATGTCCATCCATCGTCTCCAAGATGTAGTGAGGTTTCGCAGCTGGCTGACTTCAGTCGCTCTTCAGACATGCCGACTCGTTATTATTCACGTCTGCACGCTCACGATGGCAACGCGGCCGCCGACTCAGCTGCCGTTAGTATCCTACGCTCAGCTGGCGCAATCATATTTGGCAAGACAGCAACCACGGAGTTTGCATCTATGACGGAGGGTGGGCCATGCACCAATCCAAACAACCCCAAACATACCCCAGGGGGTTCTTCTTCTGGGTCCGCGGCTGCTGTGGTAGACTATCAAGTGCCTCTCGCCATTGGAACCCAAACGGGAGGCAGCATTGTACGGCCAGGCTCCTTGAATGGATGTTATGGCTTCAAGGTATGGATGTATTCGATATCCACCATTGTATCGGTTGCGTTGTGAGCGACGCTGACAAGGGTCCAGCCTACCTGGGGGACAATTTCAACCGAGGGTGTCGGTAGGTACTCCATATCAGCCGACACTCCAGGCTTTTACGCGCGTACGGTCGAAGATATAGAAATGCTGGCCAATGTGTTTCGGATAGATTCTTTTCAAAGTGCGTCTGCGCCTCTCGGGCCGTTGAGCATTGCTGGAGCCAAGATTGCCTTCATCAAAACACACGTATGGCCCAATGCTGGGCCCGGAACGCATGCCGCATGGGACCTAGCCCGCACATTGCTCAAAGAAAAGGGTGGACAGGTAGAAGACGTTGAACTTCCTGAGGCCTTTTCGAAATGTTCGCAATGGAGGGAGACTGTCGTAGCACAAGAGGCTCGCGCCGCATTTCTGCCGAGTAAGTTGCTTCTTCTTCTCGTCGACACGGTGCTTCAAGGTTTGCCAACGACTAAACTCTTGGTCAATCATCAGAGTATCGCGAAGACAGAAGCAAAATTCATGACGACATTGTCAATCTTGTTGAAACTCAAGACCTGCCCAGCCCAAAGAAGCTTCTCGAAGCACACGATGGTATCGCCAGATTGCGAGCCGAATGGGATCGAATAGCCAGCAATTACGATATAATCATCACACCAAGTGCTGTTGACGAAGCACCAGAAGGACTGGAGAATACAGGGATAGCTGTAAGTCCTCTTTGATACTGAGAATCATCGACATGTACTTACTCATGCTTGCAGGTATTCTGCACCATGTGGACTATTCTCCACGTTCCTGCCATGAACGTGCCTGGATTTCGAGGGCAATGTGGTCTTCCCATTGGTCTTACGGTTGTGGGCTCTCGCTACAGCGACATGGAAGTTCTTCGCGGCGGCAAGGCTGTAGGCACCGTGTTCAACGACTGCAATGACAGGAGTCCGTCGGCTCATCAAGATGTACATGGAGAACAGCCTTGCACCGGTGAGACGGAAGCATGTTTCTAGTGGCCATTACTTTCGCTTGGAATGCAGACCGTCATGAAGCAATCATGTAGGAAATCTATGCGCAGCTATTCGGACCTACCTACAAGGGGGGTTGTCGTCTCTTCTTGTTCTAACCAGTGCTGTTTCGTATTTTGGGGATAATGTCCAACATGCTCTACTCTTTCAAATGGCTCTTCATCTCGCTCTTGATTCTGGTGACGGTGCCTGCTCCGCCGTAGACCATGGCCGTATACACCATGGCCACGCTGGCTCCCGCATTGAGCACCCTCAGCGCCTGCTCTCCATTCGTGATCCCGCCCGTTGCAAAGAGCAATTTCTGCGAGTTGGCCGAGGACGCGGACGGGTGCGCATCCAACATGCTGCGATAGCGTCGCACGAGATTGAGCGTGCGGTCGAACATGGCAGGGCCGGAATAGCCGCCCGTCTCCATGAAGGCCCTGCGCTCCTGGGCGGTGAGCTTGACGCCGTCGGGGACAAGGCCTGTTCGTCTCTTGGTGGTGTTTCCAACGATGATGCCGTCGACGCCGCTCCGTCGCACGGCCTCGACGATGCCCTGCAGCTGTGCGTCCTCGTCTTCGTCGGGCGACACCTTGACCATGACGCGGGGGTGCGTCTTTCTGTCCGTCCTCGAGGCTTCCTCGACGACGGCGGAGAGGAGCCTCGTCAGGGGTTCCGTGGCCTGCAGATCCCGCAGCCCGGGCGTGTTGGGGCTGCTCACGTTGACGACGAGGATATCGGCGTAGGGGGCCAGCCTCGACACGCAGTACACGTAGTCGGCCGCGACGGCCTCCTGGTCCCGCTCGTCCGTCTCCTTGTTCTTGGCGATCTGCACGGCCAGCAGCCTGCCTGCGTGCAGACTGCCGGGAGGCACGCCCGCCGCCCCGTCAAGCACCTCACGCGACGTCAGGCCCATCGACCGGGCGAAGCGGCCGAGCCTGTCCCTCAGCCGCCGGGCCACGTCGTCGGCGCCCCTGGAATTGAGTCCGTAGCGGTTCACCATGCCGTCCGTGGCGGGGACCCGAAAGACGCGCGGCTTGGGGTTCCCGGCCTGCGGGAGGGGCGT